>JALPQD010000367.1:123889-330786 GCA_023101885.1 Typhlomys cinereus | reverse complement strand
AAATCATTAGCTGGTGCGGGAGGAAGCTCAGATCCCGGGGACACGTGCTGAGTCAGGACTGTCGGTCCTCGGGCCCGGCAGACCGGCGCTGGACGTAGGGTTCACTGTGGTTCACAGAGCCAGGCAGTGCCGAAGCTGCCAGAAAAGCCACTCGGAGAGAATTTGTATAAAAGACATTTCTAACTTGTTGAAAGGAAGGGTTTTAGAAATAGTGACTATATGAAAATATTAGAAACGCTTTCAGTTTTTCCAAAGGGCTTTTAGGTATATATACGTATTTCATCTGTCTATCTGCCTGTCATCTCTCTCTCTGCCTGCCTGCCTATCTATCTATCTATCTATCTATCTATCTATCTATCTATCTATCTATCTATCTATCTATCTAATCATCTATTATCTAGCTATCTATCATCTATCTATTATCTATCTATCTATCTATCTATCTAATCTATCACCTATCTATTATCTATCTATCTAATCTACCATCTATCTATTATCTATCTATCAGTCTCTATCTCTATCTATCTATCTATCTATCTATCATCTATCTATCATCTAGCCATACAGATAGTATTGATGGGTGTATAATGTATGAGAGTTTACCTTAGAGAGAAGAATTAAGTGATGTTTTGCCTGAGATAATGAGGGATTGGATGTACCAGTAATTGATCTATGGAGATTGCCAGAGTGGCAGATTCAGTGTGTATGGGGGGGTGAGTGTCCAGGAATTATGCTTAGACATCTGGAGAATTTCCCTGCAGAACTACGGGGAAGAGCGGATGTGTCTGGCCACCTGCTTGAGTGGAGGAGAGGAGGTACCAGTCGACCCAGAAGAAGCCAGGAGGGTCTCAGGATCGAGCCCTCATGGCGCCACGTTCCAGGGAAGTGAGTCAGTGGAGTCTGAGAGGCGGCTGTGTGTGTGTGTGTGTGTGTGGGTGTGGGTGTGTGTATGTGAGTGTAAGAGACTGTGTGTGTGTATGTGTGTTTATGTGAGTGTGTGTGAGAGACTGTGTGTGTGTGTATGTGTAAGTGTATATGAGATACTGTGTGTTGTGGCTGTGTGTGTGTTATTAGTGAATGTGTGTGAGAGACTGTATATGTGAGAGACTGTGTGTGTAGTGAGTGTGAGAGACTGTGTGGTGGCTGTGTGTGTGTTTTATGTGAAGTGTGTGAGAGACTCTGTGTGTGAGAGAGACTGTGTGTGTTATGTGTGAGTGTATGTGAGAGACTGTGTGTGTGTATGAGTGTGAGAGACTGTGTGTGTATGTGTTGTGCATGTGAGAAACTGTGTGTGTATGAGTGTGAGAGACTGTGTGTGTGTATGTGAGAGACTGTGTGTGGCTGTGTGTGTGTGTGTGAGTGTATGTGAGAGATGTGTGTGTGTGTGAGTGTATGGTGAGAGCTGTGTGTGTGGCTGTGTGTGTGGAATGTGAGTGTGTGTGAGAGACGTGTGTATGTGTGTGTGTGTACGTGATGATGTGGATGTTGTGTGTGTAGAGATGTGTGTGTGTAGCGTGTGTCATGGCCAGAGAGAGATGTGACCACCCAGATCACCAGAAAATGACTACCAGATCACTCAGGAAGATGACCCGAGAGCTGACGTCGACTGACCCTGGTGGTGGCTTCTGGTCACTCATAGAGATGGTCATCCGTGCAAGAGTGGTTTCTGAAGATAAGATTATTTTGGGAAGGATTGAGGCTGGAAGATTGCAGACGCTCGTGACATGGGGAGCTGTGGCCACCAGCGAAGCAGCTGGAAGGGAAAGTGAATGAGGAGGGTTCTGATCTGGACCAGAGCAGCAACTGCAGAGAGGTGGAGTTTGTGAAGCAAACAAGGAGGGAGGATGTCCACGTGATGGGATGGACTAGAGACGACTGATGCAAGACTCATGAAATCTCCCTGGTGATCTGGCATCATTCCCTGGTGATCTGGCAATCATTTCCCTGGTGATCTGTGGTCACCTCCCCTGGTGATCTAGTGGTTCACCTCCCTGGTGATCTGTGGTCATCTCCCTGGTGATCTGGTGGTCACCCTCCCTGGTGATCTGTGGTCCTCCTCTGGGTGATCTGGTGGTCACCTCCCTGGTGATCTGGATCACCTTCGGTGATCTGTGGTCACCTCCCTGTGATCTGTGGTCACCTCCCTGATGATCTGGTGGTCACCTCCCTGGTGAGCCTGTGGTCACCTCCCTGGTGATCTGGTGGTCACTCCCTGGTGATCTGTGGTCACCACTCCCTGGTGATCTGTGGTCACCTCCCTGGTGATCTGGTGGTCATCTCCCTGGTGAGCTGGTGGTCATCTCCCTGGTGATCTGGTGGTCAAACTCCCTGTGATCTGTGGTCATCTCCCTGGTGATCTGGTGGCCACCTCCCTGGTGATCTGGTGGTCACCTCCCTGGTGACCGTGGTCACCTCCCTGGTGATCGTGGCAGTCACCTCCCGGGTGATCGGTGTCACCTCCCTGGTGATCTGTGGTCACCTCCCTGGTGATCTGGTGTCACCTCCCTGTGATCGTGGTCACCTCCCTGGTGATCTTGTGGTCATCTCCCTGGTGATCTGTGGGTCATCTCCCTGGTGATCTGTGGTCATCTCCCTGGTGATCTGTGGTCATCTCCCTGGGTGATCTGGGGTCACCTCCCGGGTGATCTGGGGGTCACTCCCTGGTGATCGTGGTCATCTCCCTGGGTGAGCTGTGGTCACTCCCTGGTATCTGGGTCACCTCCTGGTGATCGGTGGTCATCTCTCCTGGGATCTGGTGGTCACCCCCTGGATTCTTGTCACCTCCCTGGTGATCGGTGGTCACTCCCTGGTGATCTGGTGGTCACCTCCTGTGATCGTGGTCATCTCCCTGTGATCATCTCCCGGGTGATCTGTGGCACTCCCTGGTGTCTGGGTGTCATCTTCCTGAGTGATCTTACTTGACTCAGCACCCCTCATTGCTCATGGTCACAAAACGTCATCTGTATCTGACCTCCAGGAAGTGACCCAAGGCAGCGCGTTGCTCAAGCAGCAGTGTCAGAGCAGCGACCTTCAGGAAGACGGAAGATGGGCAGGACTCTCCAGACTACTTAGCAAGCATCGGAGCAAGCAGTGGCACCCGAAGGCAGTGCTTTGGGGTGCTGGGTGCGTTCCTGACTCCACAGCATGGTCTGCTGGCCATAGAGAGAATGTGGAGAACATGTGACTGCTGGTCGGAGGGACATGGAGGGTCCTAGTGTCCCAAGTGTTCCCTAAGGCCAGCCCGGCTTCAGCCAGTGTCCCTCTTTAGCTTCGTCTCCCTCTTATCCCAGCCACTGCTGGGGTACAAGTTCCTCTCAAGATGCGCCTGGTAGCTCTGCACGATGGTGTCTGACCTTGTCCCAAGCTGATCTGGCGTCTCTCTCTGCTGGAGGGTGAGGAGGCCTCGGCCTTGGGCAGGGAGGACGGTTCAGCCACATTCGCAGCTTCCTCTGAGGAAGCACTTAGGACCCAGCTCAAACCCGTCATCCTGCACCCACCTGCCCTCCCATCCCCCGACTTCCTAGCGCTCCTTTTTTTTATTATTTCAGCTCATACAAACTTATTAGGTACACCAGTTCCCTCCCTCCCTCCTCCTCCCCCCGTACCCCCCTGCTCCCCCTCCCACCCCTCTCCCTCCCCATCCAGTGCCTCCCACCCCAATTCCCAGAGAGTCCTTTCTTGTGCATGTCTGATTTTCCTCTGGGCCCTCCTCTCCGATGACGTACAAGGACCCAGTGGCCTTTCCCTGAACCCTTTCCGTGTTCCCCTTAAGTATAGGAACACTGCTGTGTGGCTGCAATCCTTTGCCTCCAAGGATCTTGGTGCCTTTAGCAGATGCTAGACTTTGTGAGGTCAACAGTGTGTTGGACAATGTGCAGGCATGCAAAGTCCAATTATGATTGCTTCAGCCCTAACTAGTATAGAGTATCTTACATATCATTGCTCCTCCCATCCTTTGCTCTTACACCTTTACCGCCCCCTCTTCCGCAAATTTCCCTGAGCTTCGGATGGGGAGAGACTAAGCTGGCCTAGTTTAGGTGGTTGATATAGAGTCTCTGAAGTTCTGGATTGTGGTTTTGTTTGATTTTCTTTTGCAGTTTTGCTGCTCCTGCAGTGCCCTTCACTCCATCCTGGTGGGCATTGTATGTTACCCCCCCTGGCCAGAGACAAAAAGCTGTTAGAGTCTTGTGATAAAAGCACATTCAAAGGTAGATGTAATCAAAGGGGAAACCATACTAAGGGAGGGGTCTATCACCCATTTGCAAAATGGTTACTTTTTATCTGCCAGACTATATGCCCTCCTCTTCTGGTGAGATCACATCCCTCAGTAGTAAATGATCAGGAACAAAAGTCTGTGAACTTAATCAATGTCTCATTACTTATTTGGGTCCTTGGTGGAGGCCTATTTTCCCTGCTGTAACATGGTCCCTTCTCCTCCTTGTGTTCTGGTGTGGCCCTCCTACCCCCACCCTCCTGTTCATAATCCTTGCAATTACTGTCTCTAGGTGGGCTGGGTGGGTTTGGTACTAGGAGCCACCTATTAGGGAGTACATACGGCGCTTAATTTTCTGGGTCTGGGATACTTCGCTTAATATAATTGTTTCTAATGACATCCATTTCCCGGCAAATTCCAGTAATTCATCATTTTTGATGGCTGAGTAGTACTCCATTGTATAGATGTACCACTGTTCCTTATCCACTCGTCAACTGTTGGACATTTGGGCTGATTCCATGACTTTGCTATTGTAAACAGTGCTGCTATGAACATGGTCGTGCTTGTGCTATCGAGGTGAACCTCTGTGTAGGGGGGTTATTCCCAAAAGTGGGATAAGCAGGTCATATGAGCATTTCAATCTTTAATTTCTTTAAGAACTCCAGACGCTCGCCAGAGTGGCTGTATGAGCCTGCATTCCCACCAGCAATGTAGGAGAGTTCCCCTCTCTCCACATCCTCTCCAACATTTGTTGTGTTTGTATTGTGATTTTGTTTGCCATCCTGACCGGGGTGAGATGATATCTCAGGGAATTTTGATTTGCATTTCCCTGATGGCTAAGGAAGTGGAGCATTTTTTTCAGATATTTGTTAGACATTTTAATTTCATCCCGGTAAAGTTTCTTTAAGTTCCAGGGCCCCATTTTTAATTGGGCCATTGGTTTCCTTGGTGTTTAGTCTTCTAAGTTCTTTGTGCACTCTGGACAGCAGAGTTCTATCAGATGTGTGGTTAGTGAAGATGTTCTCCCATTCTGTGGGTTGCCTTTGAGCTCGTGTTTAATCTCTTTATCTGAACAGAAGCTCTTTAATTTCACAAGATCCCAACTGTTGAGAGTTGGTAGCAGTGACTGTGCCATTGGATGTCTGTTTAGGGACTGTTGGCCTAGCCCAATCAGCTCGAGGGAGTTTCCCTATCCTTTCAACTATGGTTTTTATAGTCTCTGGCCTGATATCAAGGTCCTTGATCCATTTGGAATTAAGTCTTGACATGGTGACAAGTACGGGTCCAGCTTTAAACTTCTGCATGTGGGATCCAGTTTTGCCAGCACCATTTGTTGAAGATGCTGTTCTTTTTCCATGGATTCTTTGGGCCCCTTTGTCAAAGACCAAATGGCTGTAACTTTGTGGGCTTATATCTGGGTCTTCAATCCTTATCCATTGATCTGTGTGTCTATTTTGGAGCCAGTACCAGGCTGTCTTTATAACTATGGATTTGTAGTATACGAAGGTTTGGTATGGTAATACCTCCAGCTGGGTTTTTTGTTACTCAGGATTGTTTTTGTCTATCCTGGTCTTTGTGCCTCCTATGAACTTTGAGATTGGTTTGGTCAACTTCTTTGAAGAATTGCTTTGGGATTTTGATTGGTATAGCATTGAATCTGATATTGTCTTTGGTAGGATGGTCATTTTTAGATGTTGATTCTGCCAATCCGGAACAGGGAGGTCTTTCCACCTTCTGGGTGTCTTCGCTATTTCTTTCTTTAGGGTTTAAATTTTCATTGTAAGGTCTTTACCTCCTTAGTTAGGTTTATACCAAGGTATTTCATTTTTTTAGGGGCTATAGTAAATGGTATGTTTTCTCAAGGCTTTTCCATTCTTCTCATCTGGGCATATAGGAAGGCCTCTGATTTTTGCACATTTATTTTGTATCCTGCCACCCGGCTGAACTTCTCAATTAGTTCCAGGAGCTTCCTGGTGGAGTTTTTTGGGATCACTCAGGTATAAGATCATGTCATCTGCAAATAGAGATAGCTTGACTTTCTTCCTTGCTGATTTGAATCCCTCTTATGTCCCTTTCTTGTCTTTATGGCTTCAGCTAAGACTTCAAGTACATATTGAATAGAAGTGGTGAGAGTGGACAGCCTTGTCTAGTTCCTGATCGAAGTGGGAATGATTCCAATTGTTCCCCATTGAGCATAATCCTTGCTGTGGGCTTGTTGATATAGCTTTTATATATGTGATTAAGGTTCCTTCCATTCCACTGTCTCTAAGCGTTTTATCATAAAAGGCGGTTGGATCTTGTCAAAAGCTTTTTCTGCATCTATCTGAGAGTAGCATGTGGTCTTGGACTTTGGACTGGTTTACATGATGAATTACATTTATTGATTTGCTATGTTGAACCAACCTTGTGTGCCGGGGATGAAGCCTACTTGGTCCCCATGAATGTCTTTTAATATGTTTTTTGAATCTGATTTGCTAAGACTTTGTTGAGAAGTCTTTGCGTCTGTGTTCATCAGGGAGATCGGCCTATAGTTTTCTTTTTAAGTGAATCTTTATTAGGTTTGGGATTAAAACGATATTAGCTTCATAGAAGGAATTTGGTAGTGTCTTCCTTTGCTATTTGATGGAACAGTTTTAAGGAGTATTGGTGTTTAACTCCTTAAATGTCTGTAGAACTCTGTGCTGAATCCATCTGGTCCAGGACATTTTTTGGTGGGAAGATTCAAGATTACTTACTTCCTCAATTTCCTTATATGTTATAGGACTATTTAAATAATTCACAACTTCCTGATTCAATTTAGGTAAGTTGTGTTTTACTTAGAAATTCATCCATCGCTTTGTGTTGTCAAACTTCACAGAGTATAAGTTTTTGAAATATGATTTATAATTCTCTGGATTTCTTGGGTATCAGTAGTGATAACTCCATGTTCATTAATTTTGTTAATTTGGGTTTTCTCTCTCTTGCTTTGGTTAGTTTAGCTAGGGTGATCAATCTTGTTGATTTTTTTTCAAGAACCAGCTTTTTGACTGGTTGATTTTTTCTAATCGTTTTCTAATCTCAATTTCAGATATTTCTCCCTTTTTGCTAATCTCCTCTCTTCTACTGCTTTTGGGATCAGATTGCTCTATTTCTCTAAAGCTTTAAGCTGCATTGTTAAGTTGTTTATTTCTGAGTTTCCAGTTTTTGACGTAGGCATTAAGAGCTATGAAACTTACCCTTAGAACAGCGTTTCATTGTGTCCCAGAGATTTTGGGAAGTTGTATTTTCGTTATCATTTCACTTTCAGGAAATCTTGAATTTCCTTTTTAATCTCTCCTGAATCCAGTTCTCATTCAGCATCATAGTGTTAAGTTTCCAGGAGTTAGTGTATTCTCTTGTTTTGATGTGTTGTGGATGTCCAGCTTTAGGCCGTGATGGTCTGATAGGGCACAGGTTAGAATTTCAACTTTCTTGTATATGTGTAGATTCATTTGTGGCCCAATATGTGATCATTTTGGAGAAAGTTCCGTTGCTGCTGAGAAAAATGTGTATTCTTTGGTGCGGGTGAAAAGTTCGATAGAGATCTGTAAGGTCCATTTCTTCACAGGGTTTGATTAAGTTCCCCAAAGTGTCTCTGTTAAGCTTTGACCTGTTGATCTATCCCATGTTGAGAGGGCGGTGTTGAAGTCCCCAAGAATGATCGTTTGGGGGGTTGATTTCTTGCTTTAAGACGCTGTAGGGTTTTCTTAATGAATGTTGAGGGGCCCGTATTGGGTGCATATATGTTCAGTATGTGAAGTCTTCCTGGTGAATTGTACCTGTGACTAAAATGTAGTATCCATCCGTGTCTCTTATAAGTTTTTGGTGTTGAAATCCACTTTGTCTGATAGCATAATGGCATACCCCTGCCTTTTGTTTTCTGCTTCCATTTGCTTGTAGAATTGTTGACCAGCCTTTTTATTTTTAGAGCGGCCTATCTTTTGTGGTGAGATGGGTTTCCTGCAGCAGCAGATTGATGGATTGTGATTTTTAAATCCAAGTTTGTAATCTGTGTCTCTTGATCAGTGAATTAAGTCCATTAACATTTAGTGTTAATGGAGAAACTATTGTTAATTCCAGACATTTATTATGTTTAGTAGCTTTTATAAGTATAGTTGCTTCACTTTTAATGGTGTTATATGTTGCCTTCTGTTCTCCTGGATATGCCTGTTTTTTTCTTCACGCTTGAGTATCATTTCTACATTTTTTGAAGGCCTGGTTTGGTGGACATGTATCCCTTAAAGTTGTCTTTGTGCTGGAAAATTTTCTTTCTCCCGCTCGATCATGACATAGTTTTTGCAGGGTAAATCGCCTGGGTTGACATTTTTGCTCATTCATACTTGAAGTATGTCTCTCCAAGTCTTCTTGTTCTTTTACTGTTTCGACTGAGAGTCATTTGTTTATTTAATAGGTTTACCTTTAAAGTGACTTGTTTTTTGTCTTCCCCTTGAAGCTCTCAGCACCAGTTCTTTAATCTTGAATGGGAGTGTTTTAACTATTATTTGCTGCGGCGTGCTTCTATTTTGGTCGATTCTAGTTTGGGGTGCGGAATGCCTCTTGTATTGGATGGGCCTCTCTTTTTTTAGATGAGGAAAGTTTTCCCTTGATGATCTTTGAAAAATTTCCTCAGGGGTGGTATTTTGAGATTCTTGCTCTGGTATTCCATGAATACGCATGTTAGAGTTCTTCAGGTGTGTCCCATATCTCTTGGATATTTCTCTCAGTATCTTTTGGTTTAACCACCTCTTCCATTGAGCTGTTAATTACTCCACACTTTATCTTCAAGATCGAAATTCTGTTTTCCTCTGCCTCGTTAGTTCTGTTGATAAGACTCCTCTGTGGCGTTCTGGGTTGAAGATAACTTGTCTTTTAGCTCAGTTTTAAATCTGCTTGAGTTTGTTTTTAACTGCTCTATGCCACTTTTGTTTCTTGCACTGTTTTTCTCAACTCCTCAGATGTCTGTTGTGTTCCTCCTCAAAGCGATTGATTCGATTATGTAATCCTCCCGGATTTCCTCTTCATAGTGTGAACATGGTAATGATCATATTTTGAAAGACCTTATTCTGGGTGAGGCTTTCTTGGCCTTTTTCCGCAGGTTTGTTCTTGTTGGAGTCTAACAACTAATATGGGATTATTTCTGCAGTGGAAATTTGTTATTACTTGAGTGTTGCTTCTCATATTTGCCTTTGACTTTGGCATTGTCATTTAAACGTCTAAGATCTCTCAATTTCACTAAACTGAATTATTTGGCCTGGTCTGGTGGGGGCGGACGGGGGCGGAGACTTACCTAGGGGCGGGGTCAGCGCCCGGCTGGACCAACCGGTGGCGCTCCCGACCAGCGGAGGCGCGGGTGGGTGTAAAGGGAGGAGTCCTAGGCGTCCGTTTGACCCCCGTCAGTGGATGGCCGGTGCGCTGATAATTAGAGCAAATAGGCTGAACGAGAAGGGGTTTCATTCTGGGTGATGCTTCTTGGGTTAATAGGTCCTGGTCCAGAGTGGCAGGAAGCGCACCGACACCAGGAGCCGAGGGAATGGTGCCACAGTCATATTCCTTCGTGCATCTGGCAGGACAGGTGAGGGGAGGGCCATCGCTGCTTGGCAAACCAGCAGTCTGGCCACATATACCAAGGGCGCCAACTTCCTCAACCAGCTCCTTGTATCTTACCCCACCTGCCCCAGAGACTATCCGCACGCCATCACCCGACACTCCGGCAGCTGCAGGCTTGGCTCAGGGGGGGGCTTAACCACCTAAGTTCTCCACAACTGCGGGGCCCAGCGCATCAGGGTCGCGGTGTGCACGGCGACCCCAGTGGCTACTCTGACAGGTCCCTTCCTACTGGGTGATGTTCCTCAGTAAACTGCTCTTCCACAAGCCAAGACCCTCATCCAGGGGGCACGTATGGTGAGTCTTATATGTCACCCTGACAACTTACAGGCAGGCCTGGCCACGCTTGCATCACCGTGGAGTCTCTCTGCCCAGCCTGTCTCCCAGGGCAACTAGCAGCAATGCACACGGAAACAGCCAGCAGGAAGCCGGCCCGGGCTGCTGCACCTGTAGACCAGTTCTAGGACTCGAATAGGCAAACATCTCTACGACCTCGTCCACAGCTGTGTTTGCACTTCAAGTCCATAAATCCTTGCTAAGCGTCAGACCTGTGTTAAATGCAGAGATGTCCACAAGAGTGATGGCCTTGTTTATAAAGAGAGACGAGGAGGAGGAGGAGGAGGGGGAAGGAAGAGGGGAGGAGGAGGAGGGGGAAGGAGGAGGAGGGGGAGGAGGAGGGGGAGGGGGAGGAGGGGAGGGGGGGGAGGAAGAAGAGGAAGAGGAGGAGGGGAGGAGGAGGAGGGAAGGGTGAAAGGGAGGGGAAGGGGAAGAAAGGAGGAGGAAAAAGGGAGGAAGGGAGGAGGAAGAGGAGAAGAGGAGAAGGAGGAGAAAGGAAGAGGGGATAAGAAGAAGCAGAGAAGAAAGAGGGGGAAAAGGAAAGAAGGAAAGGAGGAGGAGGAAGGCGGAGGAGGGAGGAAGGGAGGGAGAAAAGGGAAGGAGGAGGGAGAGGGGGGGAGGGAGGAGGAGGGGGAAGGAGGAGGAGGAGGAGGAGGGAGGAGGGGGACAGAGGGAGAAGGGGGAAAGGAGAAGAGGAGAAGGGGGACGGGGAGGGGAGGAGGGAAGGAGGAGGAGGAGGGGGAAGGAGGGGAGGGGGATGGAGGAGGAGGAGGGGGAAGGAGGGGAGGAGGGGGGAGGGGGGGGGGAAGAAGAGGGAGGGGAGAAGGAGAGGGGCGGGAGGGGAGAAGGAGGAGGAGGGGGAGGGAGGAGAGGAGGGGAGAGGAGGGGACGGGGGGAAGGAGGAGGAGGGGGAGAGGAGGGGGACGGGGGAAGGAGGAGGAGGGGGGAAGGGAAGGAGGAGGAGGAGGGGGACGGAGGAGGAGGAGGGGAGGGGAGGAGGAGGGGGACGGAGGAGGAGGAGGGGAGGAGGAGGGGAGGGAGGAGGAGGGGGAGGGAAGAGGAGGGGGGGGAGGGAAGGAGGAGGGAGGGAAGGAGGGGGAAGGGAGGGAGGAGGGAGGAGGAGGGAAGGAGGAGGAGGAGGGAAGGAGAAGGAGGAGGGAAGGAGAAGGAGGAGGAGGAGCGGGAGAGGGAGGAAGAGGGGGAGGGAGGAGGAGGGGGAGGGAGGAGGAGTGGGAGGGAGGAGGGGGGAGGAGGAGGAAGGAAGGAGGAGGAGGGGGAGGGAGGAGGGAAGGAGGAGGAGGAGGGTTGGCTCACAAGCGCCAACCCCGCAGCTCGAGGCTGAGGAGCCCTCACAGGTGCGGAGCAGATCCAGCACCTCTTCCAGAAGCGGCACCTGTGCTCCTGACCACAGCGATGGGGCGATCCAATCCCAGGCCCCTCGCACGTGTCCCGGTCACCTTCCAGCTCTGTGCGACGCTCCCCGTGGACACGCTTATGGTTGTGCACAGGGCATGTCCACTATGCCTCTCTCTGCTGTGATAAAACCCGCGTGAAGAAGGACGGGTTCGTGCAGGGCTCACAGTTCAAGGTCACTGCGTGGTGAGGAGCCACGACCCAGAAGCACCCAGAAGTGTCACACGACATCCACAATCAGAAGCAGAGAGATGGAGGCCGGTCTCAGCTCGCTTCCTCCTTCTGCTCCAGTCCCGGGCCCCAGCCCATGAGGTGCTGCCCACAGTTGGGGTCAGTTTTCCCACCTTGATGAATCCTGCCTAGAACCTCCCTCACACACCTGTTCATGGGCTTGTCTCCAAGGTGGTTCTAGATCCAGTCAAGCAGTCGCTTGGTATTAACCATCACGAGGGGCATTGTGTGGAGCTATGTGGAGCCCCCTGGCCCCTAGCTCATCTGACCCTGAGAGGCCCCTCTGTCGCCTTATGATGCTCCAGCCCATCGCCCACCTTTCCAGCTCAGCCTAGGCTTTTCTACCCCAGGACCCTTGCACACACCGCCACTTCTGGTACTACATGGATTGGACATTAGGTAAGCATAAACTTTGCAAGTTGTCATTTTAAATTATGCAATTGGAGACACTGTGAGCAAGTAAACAGGTCACGCCATTTCTCTGCATCCTATCTCAACCTCTTCACACATAAAGTCATGCTAATGACATAATAACTCTGCAACCTGCTTTCCTGCTTCTCGTCTAGACCGTGAGCCCCACAAAGGGGGGGGGGTGACTATTTGCTTGAATGGACATCTACCTCCTTATTCTCTTTTTGGAATGCTGCCACATAAGAACTGCTGGCTCAATCAACTTGTTAAAGGTTAAGCTAATGTTATCCTCTCCTCCTAAGCGCTGGGCTGCCCCGGCGGGCGCTCCTGGGGAGAGCGCTTGACCATTTGCTCTGTTCCCCATGTGTCGCTATGCAAGTGAACCTCTGGATTTGAACTACATGTATTTCTAGGCTCTCAGTAGACTCTCCCCAGAATAAGGGAATTTAGGGCATGCGTGCGCATGTATGTTTGTTGCGCATGTGGGATGTGTGCGTTCAGGCTTGTGGGTACAAGAGGCACCTGGGTGTGTGGAAGTCTAAGGATGATATCAAGAACATCCTGGGTTGTTCCACCTTCTTATTGCTGTGGGGTTTCCCGGGCTCGGCCTTCCAGGGCTGGGGGTGCAGGTTGAGCATGACATTCTGGCCTGCGGGCAGCTGGTGTCTTCAGCGGCTTCTCCCGGAAGCACCCTTGTCCCACTGTGGGGTTGACCCTGATATATGTTTGCGACCAAGAGGGGTGGAGGGTGTGGGAAGTGTGAGCCCAACTCACACTCACTTCCAGACCCCCAGAACTCTGGGGCACAGCTGCACCAGCTGCAAGAAGACTGTGGGGTGCCCTGAATCAGCTCAGAGGGCAGCTCCCTGCTTAGGAGGGGCGTGTGTCCCAGGGCACCCCTCATTGAACATGCACCATGAGCTGATCCCCAGCCCCCCAGCCCACCCCCAGCCCCTGCCTAGGACAGCCAGGGCTTGGGTGTGTGAGCCGGTGCGTGCCACACCCCAAACAAGCAAGGATCGCAGACAGAGGGCGACACCCTCCCCCTGCAGATAGAGAGTGATACCCCCACATCCTGCAGACAGAGGGCGACACCCCACTCTCTCCTGCAGACAGAGGGTGACACCCCCACATCCTGCAGACAGAGGGCGACACCCCACTCTCTCCTGCAGACAGAGGACGCCTCCCCCACATCCTGCAGACAGAGGGCGACACCCCACTCTCTCCTGCAGACAGAGGACGCCTCCCCCACATCCTGCAGACAGAGGGCGACACCCCACTCTCTCCTGCAGACAGAGGACGCCTCCCCCACATCCTGCAGACAGAGGGCGACACCCCACTCTCTCCTGCAGACAGAGGACGCCTCCCCCACATCCTGCAGACAGAGGGCGATACCCCACCCCCCAGGATGGCCTCTGAGCCCCTTCAGGCTGCTGCTCCTCCTTCGCCTCCTGCTTCTCGCCGAACGACGTGTCTCCTCTGCCATGTGGGAAAACGCACAATACATGCTTGTGTGCAAGAAGCTCTCTGGGCATCCAGGGAGTTGGGTGAGTCTCAGGACCCCCCCAGGGAGTTGCGTGAGACTCAGGACCCCCCAGGGAGTTGCGTGAGTCTCAGGCCCCCCCCAGAGAGTTGCGTGAGTCTCAGGACCCCCCCAGGGAGTTGCGTGAGTCTCAGGACCCCCCAGGGAGTTGCGTGAGTCTCAGGACCCCCCAGGGAGTTGCGTGAGTCTCAGGACCCCCCTGCCCCCGCTCCACGCTGTGAGAGGAAGACCTGTTCTAGAGCATCTGTGGAGAGCGATCCTGCTTGCCATCTCTTCTGAGACGTGCTAGAGCGCGACAGGAAACTGATGCGCTTGGTCGTGGGTCTTAAGACAAACCTTGGTGGCCGAGAGCACGAGGCCTGACTTTGAAGGGGCGCTCCGAGAGGAAGGAAGAGCCGGCGGGCTGTAGCTGGACCGTGGGGTGTGTATGAGGCACACTGGGGAGATGGCCGGCCGGGCTGAGTCCGCAAAGGACCTCTGCTGTCCACGTCATCGCCTTCCAGGGAAAGGGAGGAAATTAACCTGGATCCTTGCGTGAGTGTGACCTGGGTCCGCTTGGCCACGGTGCCAGCTCCTCTCTCAGATGGAAGGAAGAGTGAGCTGGGGCGGGGGGGCGGCCAGGGGACAGGCAGCCCTGGGTGCTGCAGGGGAAGATGTCTGAGGGTCGACCTGGCCCAATGCTGACCACCTCACCCCAGGACTGTGTGTCCCCCCCGACAGCTTCTGGGCTTTTCTGAAGTCTGACACTCTTCCCTCTCCTTTTCCTTCTGTTTCCTCTGCCGGTATCATGCTGGCCTCTGCCCTTGCTCCTGGGCACCCCTCCTCTGGCTGGCCGTGTCTCCCCCCTGGCCCTCAGACCCTCTTCCTCCGGTTGGCCAACGCGCTCCCCCTCTCCCGGGCAGCCCAGGGCGCGGGTCCAGCTCATTTCCTCCCCCCGCTGGGCGGCAGATGCTCGGCTTCCCACCTCCTTCCCACGCTGTGAATCAATCCAAAACAACGCCCACGGAAAGCCCAGCGTGTGCCAAGTGGGAAGGTGAGACCCTGGATACTAGTTGCTCTTGCGTTGCTGTGAGACAACACCCAAAGTCAAGCATTTAAGGGAGAAGGGGATTTATTCAGCTTTCGGTTCCAGAGAGGAGACACAGTTTTTCATGGCAGAGGTGACATGGCTGGAGGCAGGAGCTGGAGAAGGTCTAGGTCACACCCACCGGGGAGACTGAGAATTCAAGACCCTTGCGGTAAAGCAGGTAAGGTGGGACTCATCCACCTTAAGGCCCACCCCTTGTGACTACCTTCTACTAGCAAGGCTCCACCTCTCAAGGGTACCATGACCTTCCCACACACCTGAGACTGTGGGGGACACATTCCAAACCATGCCAGTGGGGTCCAGACTTTCTTCCCTGGCTGGGAGAGAGTTTCTTTTTTTATTATTATTTATTCAATTGTGCATGTGTGCATGTGTGTGTGTATGTATGTGTATGTATGTGTGTGTGTGTGTGTGTGTGTGTGTGTGTGTGTGTGTGTGTGTGTAGAACCATGGACAAATTCGGGAACCACCATGGACGCCTCCACCTCCTCCTTGTTTACTCTGCCCCGGGATTCACAGGCTCCGCCCCACCAGGACCAGAAACGCAAGCCGCCCCCACTTCTGCCCAGCGTCTATACGTGGGGTCTAGGATCCAAACTCAGGACCTTCTGCCTGCAAGGCAGAGGCTTAACCCCTGAGCCACCTCTCTGGCCCCGGAGAGAGTTTCCAACAACCTATGAAGCTCGTGGGCGAGACTTTAGATCCCCAGCGGCTCTTGTAACTTTGAGGGAGATGTTCAAGGGTCGGGAGGTGTCTGCAGAGCCTCGAGGACTGAGGCCAGGTCCTCGGCACCCAGGTCCAAAGCCAGAAGCAATCATGGGGTTTGTGTTCCCAGCTCTGGGGAGATTCGAACAGGTGACTCTCCAGAGCTCACTGGCTGGCCAGCCTTGGCCAAATGAAAGAGTTCCAGGGTCAGCAAGAGACCCTGTCTCAAAGAGTAGGTGGGATGCAATTGAGGGAAGAAACCCGACATCCACTTTTCCCCTTTGTGCATGCACACACACACATACACACACACACACACACACCGATGGTGCTGGATGAAAGGCCCACTTGGGAAGGTCCTGTTGACCATGAAGGAGACAGTTACGTGAAACACTTGTGGAGTGGATTGGTCATGCATCGCCGCTGACCGACCTGGACTTTACCTCCTCGACTCAATGAGTGATAGAAGAAATGACATCCGCGGATGCTGGAAGGTTCTGAAGCTGCGTCCTCAAAGCCGGATCGGCTCCAGCTGAGCTTCCTGGGGTGATGATGTCAGTTCAGCGCCATCCAACCCTGGGTCCAGCTCTTCATGGTCCCGGTAGAGGAGAATTCAAACTTGCCCCGGGGCCAGGACACCAGGAGCCCCACCCCCTCGTAGAAGATCTCTCTAGCTTTGAGTCACAAGGTCAGGGCGGGGTCTGGTTCTCTCTCAGGCATGGCTTACAGCCACGTGTTGCCCACGTGTTGCCCAAGCCATCCCGCGGACTGAGAGCTTTACTTGGCACTCGATGCTTATGGGGCCTGGGAGAGCTTGTCTCCCAGCAGGGAGCCAGGAGAATGGTCACGGACTGCACCCGGCGTGATGATCTTTATGAGAATCCTGCCTTTGGAGACAAGCCTGGGGTGCTGGCTCACTTCCATTGCTCTGCCTGGACTAGGAACCCCTTCCTGGGGGGGAAGCAGGCCCTCCCCCCACAGCGACAACTGACGAGTCGCCCCCCCCCCCCAGCCACCTCCTCAGTCCCCCACAGCTTGCGGCTCCTGTGGGTCACAAGAATCCACTTGCCCATGATTTTCGTAATGCTCATCGTCGGAACAAAGTGTCCCGTCTTTCTAAAACATTCTCGGTTCTTCCAAGTGGACTGAGTTTACCACTCAAGTGAGAAAAAGAGGGGCCTGGAGAGGTCCCGGAGGGCTCATGAGCTGTGTTCCCTGTGGACCTGTGAAGGGAGGTGTTCAAAGACCTTCCATGGTGACAATACGCCCCAGGGTCGGCTTCCAAAGAGACGGTCAGGGAGCCCCTCTGAGCTCCTTCACTGAGAATGTCCGCTTCCTGTGGCTTGTCACCGCGAACGACCCGTGCACCTCACGCTTGCTTCTCTGCACGGAGGAGCCGAGACCCGCGGGCCGATCGCTACGGGCTGGCATTTCCGGACTGTCTGTGACACACAGGCAGAGTGGGGGCCCAGCTCCTTGAGTCCACAGGGGCAGAAACATCACGTCTTTCTCTCTCTCCTTCATTGCTAGGACACAGCCACAGTCACCAAGCAGTCTGTGAGGAACGGTTAGCCCCGAGCTGCACACTGCTCCCCTCCTAATGAGCTGTGTGGCCGTAGCTTCCGACAACGAGCATTTGGAGTTTGAGAAGGTCTGTAGATGCCAAGAACCCCCAAACCACAGCTGAGAATTCTGGGGGTCTACACGTCACTAAGGAAAACTAGAGCCGACAGTTAATCTTCAAGACGACGCATTACAGGACAGACACAGGTGTGGTTGTCACCCGCTGCCTGAGAGGCAATCCCGGGTGTCCTGTGGGCGTTTAGTCTCCACAAAACCCAGTGTAGGACATTGCTCCCCCCTCCCCCAGGTTCAGAATGTCTGCAAGAAATGGAGGTCACGCAGGAGATCCAGCCCAGACGCCTGGGTGGGCAGCCAACTTAGAGAGGTTCGTGTGGGATGTGGGATCTCAGAGGCTTTGAAGGAAGAAGGTTCTGGATCAGCGGAGACAAGAGATGGAAAAGCTGTCCCCAGGGTGCCCCAGGAACATATTGCGCGTGCAAATACCCCAGGCCTGGGGAGGTTCAGGGGTGCCCATGCTGGGCAGGTCGAGGGGCTCCCATGGCCGGGCAGGTTTGGGGGAGGACAGAGCCGCCCAGTGCCTGGACCCCGCCCCCTGCTCTCTTCCACGCCTCGGCCCAGGTGGGCACCGGCTGATCCTCTGTGACTGTTGAGCTGTTTCTCTATGAACAGATGCGGTGAGAACCAGTTTGCAGGTGACGACCGACTGTCAAGACGATGAAGTTCAGGACCCCCCGGACCCTCGGTGGGAGTCAGCTGTACAAGAACGTCCGGAAGTCCCCCACGTGTACATGCTTGACGTCTGCCGGGGCCTTCAGCGTGTCCACTCTCCTCCCTCTCTATTTCTCTCTTCTCTGCTTCTCTCTCCTCTCACCCCCCCCAACCCCATCTTTCATTGTGGGCAAAACCCCGGAGCCCCGTGAGTGTCCAGCCCACCTGCCCAGCGGCCGGCTGAGGCTGAGTCTCCCGCCGCCTCTCTTACCCTTCATCTCAGTAGCAGCTGTACCTGTGTGTTGGGGTTCCAGACGGCGAAGACGGGGTGACAGGCAGGGCAGATGCTGCGTGTGTCCAGGACCAGCATACCAGTAAGGTAAATCTCAGGACAAGATATTCAGAAAAATCAGAGTAAAGACGCACAAACAGTATTAGAGAAAGAAATGCCCAATTTAATCATGCTTTATTTGATTAAAATGGCTTAAAACCAAAACTATTTTAGCTTTCAAACTATAGTATATGGAAGCACTATTTAATACCAACCTTACAATTTATCTCTTTCTGTTTTGATTCCATGTGTATGTGCATGTATGTATTCTTGTGGGGGGTGTACATATGTGTTGGCATGTATACAAGAAGACGCTAAATGTGTGTGTCTGGGGGGGCCCAAGGGTGACACTAGGAATCATTCTGGATTGTCCTACTCGCTTATTGCTTTGCTCGGGGTTTTCCAGGGTCAGAAGTGCAGGCTGCTGCCATTTCTGCTTGAGATCTAGGGATCTGAACTCGGGTCCTTTTGCTCAAGAGGCAAAACCCCTGAGCCATCTCTCCAGCATTCTTCCTGTTTTCTTTTTCTAAAGCAATATGAATAGGAAATCGAGCTGTGTGTTTCAAAACCGTAGTCAGGGGCTGGAGAGGTGGCTCAGGGGTTAAGCCTCTGCCTTGCAGGTGGAAGGTCCTGAGTTCAGATCCTAGACCCCACGTATAGACGCCAGGCAGAAATGGGGGCGGTCTGCGTTTCTAGTCCTGGTAGGGCGGAGCCTGTGAATCCCGGGGCAGAGTAAACAAGGAGGAGGTGGAGGCGTCCATGGTGGTTCTCGAATTCGTCCGTGATGGTACACACACACGCACGCACACACACACACACACACACACACACACACACACATATAACTACGTGCACACACGCATACACGCACAATTGAATAAATAAATAATAATAAAAAACCGTAGTCAGAATATACTGCCTGGGCTGGAGAGGTGGCTCAGGGGTTAAGCCTCTGCCTTGCAGGCGGAAGGTCCTGAGTTCGGATCCCAGATCCCACGTATAGATGCCGGGCAGAAGCGGGGGCGGCCTGCGTTTCTGGTCCTGGTAGGGCGGAGTCTGTGAATCCCGGGGTGGAGGAAGTGGAGGCGTCCATGGTGGTTCCCGAATTCGTCCGTGGTTCTACACACACACAGACACGCTCGCACACATACATACACACACACGCACAATTGAATAAAAAAAATTTAAAAAAAAGAATATACTGCTTGTGTAAGCCTCATAATGTGTAGACTCTGCAGTCAGCAGTTTTGAATGTCACCATTCCTGTCAGCTCCAAGAGAGCCAACGTCAGAACATGCTCTTGTCTGTGGGGGCTTATGATTCCCAGTTAGAGCATGAGATGAACAGAAAAACACAACTGGTCAAAATGCCGAAAATAAGTGGTCGCAACTGCTTGTCCCTAAACAGGAGAGCTAAGCCACACCCACAGCCAGCTCACAGCTCAGGGGACATCATGGAAGAGGGGGCGACAAGATTGTAAGAGCCTGAAGTAGGACAACAGTGGGTTAGACGTTATCTCCTAGACAGGACAGAGCTATGACACGCACGATTTCTGGCAGATATGTTACTTGCACAAGAACTGCCCGGGAACTGTCCTATCGACATCTCACCATAGAAGGGGAAAGATCTCAGGAAGCTCCACGCCTCCCTGGGAGACAGAGGACTAACGCTGATGGGGAGGATGAGGAGGATGCCTTCCTCGGTGGGTGTGCCGCTGATCTATAATGCTCGCCGGAGCATGAATCATATCAGACACATGTCATCAGAGACAAACCACATGTGGCACAGTGGGTCACACAAGTGAGAAGATTCAAAAATAGACGGAGGTCTGGTGAGGGACAGGAAGGGTTGTAAGGGGGAAAGGAGCAGGGAGAGGATTAGGGATAAAAGGTGAAGATACCATAAATTCACTATATTCGTGTACGCAATAATTAAAAAGGCTCAAAATAAAGAAAATGGGCTGAGCTAAATCCAGCTGTTTTCCGGGCTGGGCCCGGGTGGCAGAGGGTGAGGGACACCCTAGGGTGCTAAGAAGGGTGGCGTGACCTGCCGCCAGTCATCTCCTGTGGCTCTGGGCCGAGCAGCAACATTGGCTTCTTGCTCTGAGAACATGTAGCCGTGTGCACAGGCCCCCTGGAGAGACGAACAGGGACGCGACAGACCTGATTCTTGTGCCCCGCGCCCCTGTTTACATGTAGGCATCCCAACGGGCACTGGGGAGACGCGGGCAAGGAGGGAGGAGGCGTCCTGCTGCGCACCGCTGCTGTGGTGCGTCGGCACGTTGCCGACAAGTTCGTGAACAGACAGCTTGGGGACGCGGGGTTTCATTTTTGCCGCAATTCTCCCTTACATTTCATAGTGCGGCTCAGCAGAAAAGCTCAAGCCAATGCCAGGAGCTGAGGGAACTGGCCACACCGTATCCACAGGGATCTTAGAGAAGGGCAACCCCGCTGCCAGACGGCAGGTGTGTCAAAGTGTGCCGAACACGGAACCGACTTCATCCGTTTTATCCACCAGCCCCGGGAACGGCCCTACCCACTGCGGGGGGCTCCCCACGTTAATCATTCCCTCTCCTGAGGCTTGCTCAGGGGTCACCTGAACGATCGGTGTTTCGCAGATGTGTCCAAAGCTCGGCCTTCGACGGTCAGGTTAACACCTGCATGTAACTAGCACCCAGGAACATGGATCTTGCTTCCCACACTCCCATTTAGAATTTGCATATTTAGGGGGCTGGAGAGGTGGCTCAGGGGTTAAGCCTCTGCCTTGCAGGCAGAAGGTCCTGAGTTCGGATCCTAGACCTCATGTATAGATGCTGGGTGGAAGCGGGGGAGGCCTGCGTTTCCGGTCCTGGCAGGGTGGAGCCTGTGAATTCTGGGGCAGAGTAAACAAGGAGGAGGTTGAGGTGTCCACGGTGATTCCCAAATTCGTCTGTGGTTCTACACACCCACACATACATACACACATACATATACATATACACGCGCACATGCACAATTGAATAAAAAAAATAGAATTTGCATATTTAGAATTTGCATCTGGGGGCTGGAGAGGTGACTCGGGGGTTAAGCCTTTGCCTTGCAGGCAGAAGGTCCTGACTTTGGATCCTATACCCCACGTATAGACGCCGGGCAGAAGCTGGGGCAGCCTGCGCTTCCGGTCCTGGTAGGGCAGAGCCTGTGAATTCTGGGGCAGAGTAAACAAGGAGGAGGTTGAGGTGTCCATGGTGGTTCCCGAATTCGTCCGTGGTTCTACACACCCACACATAATACGTGCGCACACCTACACATACACACACAATTTAATAAATAATAATAAAAAATTTAAAAAAAAAGAATTTACATCTGATCTCTGGCCAAAGCCTGACAGCTGCCCGCTGGCAGGTGGGCACACTGGCACTGTGCATGAAATACACACTTCATTGATTGCCTGCTGCACAGGTGTTGTGTCAATGACCACATGACCACATGGCCTCACAAAGGCCAATCAGTGGATTATGAACTTACTCATGCGCTTCATAAAACACACCTTTGCATCTCTCACGGACTCTCCTTCTGTAGTGTGATGCCAGACGGGCCTCCCTTGGAGCCAGTGGTCAAGGAGAATGCAGAGAGAAGGGAAGGTCCCGGACAGGTCGAACAAAACCCACGAGTCTGGAACAGAGCAAACAAGCAGGAGAGTCATGTGGAGGGACCTGGGGAAAGGACACGCGCCAAAGAGAAGTGCATGGGGGCTTCAAGAGCACATTAGAGCTGAGAGGTCAGGATGCGACAAGAGGAAGTCAGCGACAGGTGTGTGCAGAGAAGCGACGCGAACCCAGACAGAAGCGGACAGAGATGAGAGACAGAGACAGGTGGACAGAGAGAAGAGGACAGAGAGAGGTGGACAGAGATGAGAGGACAGAGACGAGAGGACAGAGAGAAGTGGACAAAGAGAAGTGGACAGAGAGAAGAGGACAGAGAGAGGTGGACAGAGAGAAGAGGACAGAGAGAAGTGGACAGAGAAGAGGACAGAGAGAGGTGGACAGAGAGAAGTGGACAGAGACGAGAGGACAGAGAGAAGTGGACAGAGAGAAGAGGACAGAGAGAGGTGGACAGAGAGAAGAGGACAGAGAGAAGTGGACAGAGAGAAGTGGACAGAGAGAAGAGGACAGAGAGGTGGACAAAGAGGAGAGGACAGAGATGAGAGGACAGAGAGAAGTGGACAGAGAGAAGAGGACAGAGAGAAGAGGACAGAGAGAGGTGGACAGAGAGAAGAGGACAGAGAGAAGTGGACAGAGAGAAGAGGACAGAGAGAGGTGGACAGAGAGAAGAGGACAGAGAGAAGTGGACAGAGAGAAGTGGACAGAGAGAAGAGGACAGAGAGGTGGACAAAGAGGAGAGGACAGAGATGAGAGGACAGAGAGAAGTGGACAGAGAGAAGTGGACAGAGAGAAGAGGACAGAGAGAGGTGGACAGAGAGAAGAGGACAGAGAGAAGTGGACAGAGAGAAGTGGACAGAGAGAAGAGGACAGAGAGGTGGACAAAGAGGAGAGGACAGAGATGAGAGGACAGAGAGAAGTGGACAGAGAGAAGAGGACAGAGAGAAGAGGACAGAGAGAGGTGGACAGAGAGAAGAGGACAGAGAGAAGTGGACAGAGAGAAGAGGACAGAGAGAGGTGGACAGAGAGAAGTGGACAGAGACGAGAGGACAGAGAGAAGTGGACAGAGAGAAGTGGACAGAGAGAAGAGGACAGAGAGAGGTGGACAGAGAGAAGAGACAGGAGAAGTGGACAGAGAGAAGTGGACAGAGAGAAGAGGACAGAGAGGTGGACAAGAGGAGAGGACAGAGATGAGAGGACAGAGAGAGTGGACAGAGAGAAGAGGACAGAGAGAAGAGGACAGAGAGAAGTGGACAGAGAGAAGTGGACAGAGAGAAGTGGACAAGAGAGAAGAGGACAGAGAGGTGGACAAAGAGGAGAGGACAGAGATGAGAGGACAGAGAGAAGTGGACAAGAGAAAGGACAGAGAGAGAGACAGAGAGAGGTGGACAGAGAAGAGGACAGAGAGAAGTGGACAGAGAGAGAGAGGACAGAGAGAGGTGGACAGAGAGAGAGGACAGAGAGAAGTGGACAGAGAGAAGTGGACAGAGAGAAGAGGACAGAGAGGTGGACAAGAGGGAGAGGACAGAGATGAGAGGACAGAGAGAAGTGGACAGAGAGAAGTGGACAGAGAGAAGAGGACAGAGAGAGGTGGACAGAGAGAAGAGGACAGAGAGAGAGTGGACAGAGAGAAGTGGACAGAGAGAAGAGGACGAGAGGTGGACAAGAGGAGAGGACAGAGATGAGAGGACAGAGAGAAGTGGACAGAGAGAAGAGGACAGAGAGAAGAGGACAGAGAGAGGTGGACAGAGAGAAGAGGACAGAGAGAAGTGGACAGAGAGAAGAGGACAGAGAGAGGTGGACAGAGAGAAGTGGACAGAGACGAGAGGACAGAGAGAAGTGGACAGAGAGAAGTGGACAGAGAGAAGAGGACAGAGAGAGGTGGACAGAGAGAAGAAGACAGAGAGAAGTGGACAGAGAGAAGTGGACAGAGAGAAGAGGACAGAGAGGTGGACAAAGAGGAGAGGACAGAGATGAGAGGACAGAGAGAAGTGGACAGAGAGAAGAGGACAGAGAGAAGAGGACAGAGAGAAGTGGACAGAGAGAAGTGGACAGAGAGAAGTGGACAGAGAGAAGAGGACAGAGAGGTGGACAAAGAGGAGAGGACAGAGATGAGCGGACAGAGAGAAGTGGACAGAGAGAAGAGGACAGAGAGAAGAGGACAGAGAGAAGTGGACAGAGAGAAGAGGACAGAGAGAAGTGGACAGAGAGAAGAGGACAGAGAGAGGTGGACAGAGAGAAGTGGACAGAGAGAAGAGGACAGAGAGAAGTGGACAGAGAGAAGAGGACAGAGAGAAGTGGACAGAGAGAAGAGGACAGAGAGAAGTGGACAGAGAGAAGTGGACAGAGAGAAGAGGACAGAGAGGTGGACAAAGAGGAGAGGACAGAGATGAGAGGACAGAGAGAAGTGGACAGAGAGAAGAGGACAGAGAGAAGAGGACAGAGAGAAGTGGACAGAGAGAAGAGGACAGAGAGAAGTGGACAGAGAGAAGAGGACAGAGAGAGGTGGACAGAGAGAAGTGGACAGAGAGAAGAGGACAGAGAGAAGTGGACAGAGAGAAGAGGACAGAGAGAAGTGGACAGAGAGAAGAGGACAGAGAGAAGTGGACAGAGAGAAGAGGACAGAGAGAAGTGGACAGAGAGAAGAGGACAGAGAGAAGTGGACAGAGATGAGAGGAAAGAGAGAAGTGGACAGAGAGAAGAGGACACAGAGAGGTGGACAGAGAGAAGAGGACAGAGAGAAGTGGACAGAGAGAAGAGGACAGAGAGAAGTGGACAGAGAGAAGAGGACAGAGAGAAGTGGACAGAGAGAAGAGGACAGAGAGAGGTGGACAGAGAGAAGTGGACAAAGAGAAGAGGACAGAGAGAGGTGGACAGAGAGAAGTGGACAAAGAGAAGAGGACAGAGAGAAGAGGACAGAGAGAAGTGGACAGAGAGAAGTGGACAGAGAGAAGAGGACAGAGAGAGGTGGACAGAGAGAAGTGGACAGGAGAGGTGGACAGAGAGAAGTGGACAGAGACGAGAGGACAGAGAGAAGTGGACAGAGAGAAGTGAACAGAGAGAAGAGGACAGAGAGAGGTGGACAGAGAGAAGAGGACAGAGAGAAGAGGACAGAGAGAAGTGGACAGAGAGAAGAGGACAGAGAGAGGTGGACAGAGAGGAGAGGACAGAGAGAAGAAGACAGAGAGAAGTGGACAGAGAGAAGAGGACAGAGAGAAGTGGACAGAGAGAAGAGGACAGAGAGAGGTGGACAGAGAGAAGAGGACAGAGAGAAGAGGACAGAGAGAAGTGGACAGAGAGAGGTGGACAGAGAGAAGTGGACAGAGAGAAGAGGACAGAGAGAAGTGGACAGAGAGAAGTGGACAGAGAGAAGAGGACAGAGAGAGGTGGACAGAGAGAAGTGGACAGAGACGAGAGGACAGAGAGAAGTGGACAAAGAGAAGAGGACAGAGAGAGGTGGACAGAGAGAAGTGGACAGGAGAGGTGGACAGACAGAAGTGGACAGAGATGAGAGGACAGAGAGAAGTGGACAGAGAGAAGAGGACAGAGAGAGGTGGACAGAGAGAGGTGGACAGAGAGAGGTGGACAGACAGAAGTGACCGGGGCAGCGGTGCTCTGACCTTCGTACTATTCCTGGCACTGATTTCCCCTTTCGGTGAGAACAGCAGGGGGCGCGCGGAGCCCCAGGCAGGGTCCTACCTCAAGGAGGCATCCGGAGCTGTGGTGAGAGCTGGGGTCTGCTGGAGTTTGGCGCTGCTTCTTTGATCGTCGGGTGCCTGCCCAAGGGAACTTCCCACGGCTCCAGCCCACTGGAATCCCACAGACAGGGTCGTCACACGTTTATTTTGCTGTGCCCCAGAAACATCAGCACGGGACTAAAAACACCATCCCAAGGAAAAGAACAACAAAAAGGAGAAACGGCGTTTTTACTCAGGGAGAAAAATGAGAAACAATTTGGCTAGAAAAGAAGATGGAAGAATGCTGATTCCTTAGTTCTGAAAGCCCCCCAGAGTCCCCAGCCAGAGAGGCTGCTGGGGGCGTTGGTGGTCCTGGTTGGTGGAGGGACAGAGCTCAGATCTACTCTCTGCTCTCCTGTCACCATGTGCTGAGTTCTGCTGTCTCCTCCTTGCCATAGACCGGCGGTTCCCACTACCGCACCATCCTGCCAGAATGGGCTGAAGCCGTGACACAAAGCGGATGTTTCCCCCCAAGTTGTGCTGTCAGGCATTTTATTAAGGCCACAGGAAGAGTGACTGATCCAGAGGCAGAGGAAAGCTACACATCCACCAAGAAGGGGCCAGAGTGGGAAGCCGTGATCCTCGCAGAACCCTGGGATGCTTAGTGCTGGAAGTAGGAGTCTTGGCTGATGAGTGGTCCCATCCCCCATGGGGTCCCAGAGGGCCTTTGACTGCTGCATTGAAGACAGCAGGTAGTTCTCTGACCAATTGCACAGGTCTCTAGGAAAATCGGCCACAGTATAAGGAAACAGCTCTGGAGACAGAATAAAGGAAGACGGTGTGAATCCTGGAGCCTTCCAAGCCCTGGAAGACGGCATCCCAAGGAAGACACGGGGACTGGCTTGAGGAAGGAGCTTTCTGAGGGAAGGAATGGGGGGCCTCTGCCATCTGTATTTTTCCCATGAAAGGAAACAGCAGAACAGAAGCCTCCGTGGAGGCCCAGCTCTGAACCAGCAGCCCCCACACAAGGGGCCTCCACGGCAAAGCGGACTTTGCAGATGTGACTAAAGATCTGAGGTTCCGAATGGTCAGGAAATCCCTGCCCCTCATCCAGCTCGCAGAAGAGTCCTCCCTAGGTATGGGAGGAGGGAGACACCTTTCCGAAGGTTGGAGGGAGGTGATGGGCCAGGCTGAGGGGAGTGCCTGGGTGGTCCTGGGAAGGTGGGCACTGGAATGCCTCCCAGCCCCCATCATCCAGCCCTGTGGGCCCCACAGCCTGTGGGATGGGGCAGGTCGTGAGGATTCTGCTCTGCTCAGACGCCAGAGGGCGGTGAGGATGCTTGAGACGTCCATGGAGAGAACGGGCTCCCTGCTGGGGGACCCCAAGCCTCCATCCCTGCCACACTCTGGCTTCAGGATGACAGAGGGACCATGGGATTTCTGAGCTCGAGAACTGAGAGATGTTCGGGTTGTGCTGTTTGAGGTCGCTGAGGATGGGACGGCTGCTTTCAGGGGCCTTGGATGACATGCATACCACACACATGAGTACACACGCACATGAGCACACACACGCATGAACACACACATGAGCACACATGCACATGAGCACATGTGAGCACACACATGAACACACACATGAACACACACATGAGCACACATGCACATGAGCACATGTGAGCACACACATGAACACACACATGAACACACACATGAGCACACACATGAACACACACATGAGCACACATGAGCACACACGCACATGAGCACATGTGAGCACACACACACATGAACACACACATGCACGTGAACACACATGAGCACACATGAGCACACATGAGCACACATGCACATGAGCACACATGCATACATATGCACACATATGCACATCATACACACAGATACACTCATATACATATATGCACACATGTGCACTACACACCCTCACACACATACACACAGCACACATACATACATTTATCACGCACATACACACACGAACACACATGCACACCACACATGCATATATACACACACTTATAGCACACACATGCACACACAATCATATACACATATGCATATTATATATACTCACACTTGCACACACATGCACACCATACATATGCACACCATACACACACATGCACACATAAATCACATACATGCATATATACACCCATATTCACATACACATACATATTCACACTACATACACACTCACACACAAATATATATACCACATATCTACACATTTATCATACACACATGTACACCAAACATACACAACATATATACATACATACACATACACATTCATGCATACTACATAAATGCCACAAACTGTGCGCATACGTGCACACACACTGACTGAGAAGCATCAAAGCACCCAGCTGTCCCTTTGTACCGCTGCATGTGACTAGCACGTGGCTCCCACCAGGGCGGGGTCTCTAGTATCTAGCTCTGTAGATTTTTTTTTTAAATGGCTCCTCCAGGTCAGGGCGATTGTTCCCCTCATTGCCCAGTAGGAACAAAATGTTCCCTGTGGTTTGTAAAAGGTTATGATGTAGCAAGTCCAGAGAAAGAAAGTGAATTTCAGCTGGTTCCCCTGGGCACCGGCTTGCCCCTCTCTCCCCTGGGGATGGGCTCACCCCTCTCTCCCCTGGGCGCCGGCTTGCCCCTCTCTCCCCTGGGCACAGGGCTCACCCTCTCTCCCCTGGGCACAGGGCTCACCCTCTCTCCCCTGGGCACAGGGCTCACCCTCTCTCCCCTGGGCACAGGGCTCACCCTCTCTCCCCTGGGGATGGGCTCACCCTCTCTCCCTTGGGGACGGGCTCACCCTCTGGGCTTGTCCCTCTCTCCCCTGGGGATGGGCTCACCCTCTCTCCCCTGGGGATGGGCTCACCCTCTCTCCCCTGGGGACGGGCTCACCCTCTCTACCCTGGGGACGGGCCCACCCTCTCTCCCCTGGGCGCCGGCTTGCCCCTCTCTCCCCTGGGCACAGGGCTCACCCTCTCTCCCCTGGGGACGGGCTCACCCTCTCTCCCCTGGGGACGGGCTCACTCTCTCTCCCCTGGGGACGGGCTCACCCTCTCTCCCCTGGGGACGGGCTCACCCTCTCTCCCCTGGGGATGGGCTCACCCTCTCTCCCCTGGGGACGGGCTCACCCTCTCTCCCCTGGGGACGGGCTCACCCTCTCTCCCCTGGGGACGGGCTCGCCCCTCTCTCCCCTGGGCGCCGGCTCGCCCCTCTCTCCCCTGGGCACAGGGCTCACCCTCTCTCCCCTGGGCACAGGGCTCACCCTCTCTCCCCTGGGGATGGGCTCACCCTCTCTCCCTTGGGGACGGGCTCACCCTCTGGGCTTGTCCCTCTCTCCCCTGGGGATGGGCTCACCCTCTCTCCCCTGGGCACAGGGCTCACCCTCTCTCCCCTGGGGACAGGGCTCACCCTCTCTCCCCTGGGGACGGGCTCGCCCCTCTCTCCCCTGGGGACGGGCTCACCCTCTCTCCCCTGGGCACCGGGCTCACCCTCTCTCCCCTGGGCACAGGGCTCACCCTCTCTCCCCTGGGGATGGGCTCACCCTCTCTCCCTTGGGGATGGGCTCACCCTTTCTCCCCTGGGGACAGGGCTCACCCTCTCTCCCCTGGGGGCAGGGCTCACCCCTCTCTTTCCTGGGAATGGGTTTCCCCTCTCCCTTCTTTTTTTCCCAGCTGCTATTTCAGGAGGATCCCTCCTGAACTGAACTCTCTCCTGCTGGCCTTGACTTTTTCAGCCAACAAAGCCTTCCCTGCATTTCTGGTTCTAGGGAGTCAGGACCCCCCACGCCCCCACCCCCCAGCAAATAAAATCACTATCTCAGGAGAGAATTGCTCCCCCCAACCCACATTCATTCCTTCCCTGCATAACCAATTACCCCAGGCTGGAAGCAATAAGAGCTTCTTATCTTGTGGCAACCAGGGTGAGACTCCCCAGGGCTGGCTGAGGGGCAGCGGAGCCCTCTAAGATGTGAGTTAGCCCCTGAACAGCTGCCGGAGGAAGTCTGGGCTCCTGACCACCACCCCTGTCCTGGTCACACCCTGGCAGGTCCCTGAGTAATGACTCCCAAGGGCACAGCAGAAATCTCTTCATAAATCAGAGGCTCTGCGGGCTCACAGGGGGTGGGGGTATGAGTTGAGTGTCATTAGGGGTCAGTGTGGAACCCCATTACTTGTAAACCAAGATTTGTTGCTGTAAGATTTTTCCAACTTTCATTTTATGTTGATTTGCCCCCTGGGGGTCTTTATGGAGAAGCCCAGGGTACCTGGGGGCTTTAGCTGAACTCCTCTTTGCCGCCTCCAAAGTCATGGCCTCTCCCAGCCTGACCCATGCCTCAGAGATGATCATCCATTGGTTGGAAGCTGCTCTTGATTGACAGGTGAGGAGAGAAGGCGGAATCCTTGCTGAGGACATTTGCCTAAGCTCCCAGACTCAGCTGGGTGATGGTTCTGCCCTTCAGACATTCCGAGAGATCAAAAGAACTCGCCGGTGCCCACGGAAGGCAGAAATCGATGCTGCAGACAGCTGAAGGCTTCTTAAAATCCGGTCGGTGAATTGCTTTGACTTGACAGCTCTTCCGCTTGAGGAAGAAGAGTGGAAGAGCTTGGCGTTTCTAGACCGTGGCCGATTCTAGACCCTGCGGTGGGGAGGGGGTCTTATGGCAAAGCCCAGGAGGTGCTTGGGATGACCCCAGGGCACAGGCGTCACAAGTGCAGGCTGAGCTGCATGCTAGCTCTTGCCCAGTGGTCCTGCCTCCGACCCCAGGTCTCTGCTTTTACATTTCTGACTGTAAGCCAAAGATGAGCTTTGTAAACTCGAGTTACTAAACAGCCTCATCTGATTAAAAAAAAACAAAAAAGAGCTAAGCGCAAAAAGCATCCGGCATGCTTGCTAAAGTCAGATCACTTCCCTGGGTCTTCTGAAAGGCTCAGCTGTGTGTGCACAAGAATTCCAGACAGGTTTGGGAAACTGTTCTTGCAGCTGCAGGGGGAAGGAATTAGAGGTGATATATAGACCCCCAGTCACGCTCATGCAGATGAGGTCACGCGCCTGACCAAGTCTGGAGCTGGTTCATCTCCCCTTGATTTCAAGATTGTCACTTTTTTTTTTTTTTTTTTTGCATACTGGGTCTTCAGAGGGGGGGGGGTCAAGAAATTCCTTTATTCTCACCGGAGACAGATAGAGCAATAAGAGAGCCCAAGTCAGGAAGGAAACTAATTAGCAAATCCATTTTACGCCCTGTCAGAATAAAATCCAGGGGAACAAGAAAGCCAATAAAGTCTTTTTAAAAACTTGGGATTTAACCCTCTGAGCCACAGAACTCCTGGGGTCTGGAGAGGGATAGGAGCCCCTCCCCGCCCGCCCCCCCTTCCCCCCAGCTAATTAGAGGAAGAAAGATGAGCCAGGGAGACTGCAAGCAGGAAAGGGGCCGTCTGAGGACCAGCCCTTTCTCTGCATTCTTTCAAGGGTGACCAATTCCACTAACAACCCCGGAGACACCTCATTTGGAGGCGATCCCCAGGGAATTATCAATTAAGGTCTATCATGACACTAGGAACAAATGCTTGGAACAAGAGATGGTTTCACGGGGGCGGTCTTGCAGAGAAAGAAGAGGACAGAAAGTGTTTCATAGAAATGAGGGGGCTAGCTTCTGGATGCCAGAACATTCTAGGGGCTCTGGGAGAAAGGGAGCTGAACCCAGAACCCCCCTCCACCTGTGGACAGGCATCTGCTCATTGCTGGACCCAGAGCCCCCTCCCCTGTGAACATCCCCATGCTCAGCACTGTGGCTGACGCCTGCCAGCCCACACCAGGTCCTTGTCTTAGGGTTATGCAAAAAGAGACGTTGGCACATCACAGCTGCGGGGCACAGCTGTCCTCCAAGGCTGTGGGGCCTGAGCATCTCCATTCTGGAGGTGTCGCCTCATGGCGGTGAAAGCTTTGAACCCCTCCCTGTCCTGAACCCGATCTTTATTCTTAAGGAAGAGGCCGCGCCGAGCATGACTGTCGGGGTCTTGACAGGCTCTGGAAGCACACGAGGTCCCTGCTTCCAAGCCGATGCTCAGACACAGCATTCCTGACACTCGTTCTCTCCCCCTTCGTCCTTCTGGCAAAGGAGCACCCTCCCCTCCCCGACGCTAGGGGGCCAGGGACCGAGGAATGCCTGACATCCACCACATCCCTCCCCACCCTATTTTCCTCTGCAGCCCCCAAATCAGAGAAACTGACTCACACCCCACTCTCTCTTGCTAGCTCTTCCGTGGCTGGTCCCAGGACAACGGCTACCAACAAACAGAAGGCAACACACTCTCCTTTGCTCAGAACTGTAGCTCAGAAACGTGCTACAGTTAGTCTGCATGGGGCAGATAAATTCACGAGCAAGTGGCTTAAGTGAACGAGGGTTTTTATTCTGGCTCATGATGGTTGGCTGCAGTTCCTTGTCCAGCTTGGCAGAAAGCCCACACCAACGCTAAGCCCACACCAAATCCACAGGACAGCTGAGAGAGGGGCAGAGTTCTCATCAGCTAGACCAACGTGTCTGGCCAAGTGTACACAAGGATGCCGACTTCCTCAACCAGCTCCCTGCATCGCATCCACCTGTCCAGAGCCTAGTCCCACCCACCATGGGCTGGGCCTCCCCTTCGATCAGGCAATCTCCAAAGGCTGGCCCAGGACTTAACTCAACTACTAATTCTCTGCAGCTGTGCTCAGACCTCGAACCCTCACCTGTCAGGTTGACCTCTGTGTCTAACTGTGACAGAAGGAATACCAGAAGCAAGGAACCCTCCTGCCTTTCTTAGCGGCGTCCGAAGGCTGAGGACCTCCGTGCACTCTACAGGCCATCTCTGGCTCGACGCCGCCCCCTGCTGGCTGTGCGACATTAAACAAGTTATTTAAGTCGCGGATCTGCAAATTCCTCATCTGTAAAGTGGAGGCGATAGAATTGTGGGGTCAGAAGCTGCCAGGAGGAGGAATCGAGCAACACGTGTAAGCATGAGGCGTGGCGTATCAGCAGATGAGCAGACTTTACCATTGTGCTATTAGTAGCAATGCACATTAGCAGAGGGGGAGGAAGGAAATCAACCAGGAAGGATGGAACTCTGGAACCGTCACCTTGGTCACCCTTCCGCCACTGTGATAAATTAGACACCCTGACCAGAGCCACTTAAGGGGGGAGGGGCTTATCTTGTCTCACCGTTCCTCATGGGTACAGCCCGGCATGGCGACAGGAGCGTGAAGAGACCCGGGGACACTGTTCTGCATGTAGACAGCAGCGAGGGAGCCAGAAGTGGGGGTGCACTGTTGCATCTCGAGACCCCTCCACCGATACTGCGCTTCCTCCAGTCTGGCGCACAGCTTGAAGGTTCACGACCTGCCCGGACAGCGCCACCTGCTGGAGCCTTTAACCGCGTGCTCCTGCAGGCGACCTGCCGCATTCCACTACAGTAATTATTGCCCCGAAGAAGTGAGCGATGCAGTGGGACATGATCCTGAAGAATGAGTGGAAAGACCGAGGGAGAAGGCCGTGCTTGCGTCCCTTGCAAAAACACGCTTGGCAACCATAGATGTTGCCAAGTAAGAGATACAAGTTTCAACTTCGTAGTTGCAGCCTGAGCTCTGGGCACATCTGTGAAGAGTTAGTAGTTAAGGCAAGCCCTGAGCAGGCCTGCAGGAGGTTGACTGATGTGGGAAGGCCAAACCCGTGGCGGACGGGGCCTTTCCCTGTGAGGTGGATAAGACTGAGCTGGTGCAGTGATTTGGCACACCGTGGCAGACTTGCAGCCTGGCACGTGAGGTTTGTCCCTCCCTCAGCAATCCCTGTGGATTTGGTGTGGCCACTCCCTCGGCTCCTGGTGTTGGGCTGACCGCTCCTGCCAAGGTGGACTGTGCGCTGTAATCGAGAATTAAAGCCCCCTTGTTCCCTACGTGCTGCGGTCGTAACTTCTTCCCACTGGTCCTCAGCTACCTTCCGCACCCATACGCTGACCCGCCTTTCCTTCCAGCCTTAATCCTGACGCGGCTCTGAGTCCTGCGTTGTGCCATTTGCTCAGCTCAGATCCTGGGGTCCCCAGAGCACTGATTTCCCCAATGCAAACGCCCGAGGCAGGTGGGAAACGCCCAGGCAGCCGCCAGCATCTGTGCTGACCGCGAGGCGTCTGGAGGACAAAGCTGGCAACCGAGACTGACTCGACCAGACCCTTCTCTGCCCAGTCTGAGGACCTGAGCTCGGAGCACACTAACCTGGCACAGAGCCCCATGAGGGGCACAAACATGCATCTAACACCCCTCTTTTAAAGGACGGAAGACAGTCACTTGTGTCCCTAGGCGCACACGCTGCCTGAGCCCTCGCTCTAAGCAACACGTGACCTAGTGGCATTTGACTCTCCTTGTTGGGCCCTCCAGAGAGACTGGCACTAGCTTGTGCGTCGCTACCTGTGTGTCAGCGCTGACCAGGGCAGGACACGGATTCCACAGAGCACATCTCTGGGTGCACTCCAGGTGGGAGGGAGGGCAGGACGATGGGTCAGACCTTTCCTAGAGGAAGACAAGCCGCAGGTGCAAGCAGAGGGTCCCGCACTGCGCCGCAGGTGCCAGTGAGGGTCCTTCCACTCTCCTCTCCCACAGAAGTGACCACTTATATTAAAAGGTCCTTAGCGCCGGACAACTTATAAGACAGCGTGTTCATTACTTTTCTCGCTGCCATCACAAAACACCTGACAGAAGTCATGTGCGGAAGGAAGGTTTGCCTTGGGGAGGCCATCCATCATGGCGGAGAAGGCGTGGCGGCAGGAGCGTGGGGCAGCTGTCACATGACATCCACAGTGAGGAGACAGAGCAAGAAGAATGCGGGGGCTCAGCTCCCTTCCTCCTTTTCATTTACCCTGGAATCCAAGATAAACGAATCCAGAGGGTGCCGCACATGTTTGGGGGGGTCTGCCCCCCTCAACTAGCCAGTGTAGAGCTCACAAGTAGACACTTCCTGAGGTGTGTCTCCCAGGCGCCTCTGCTTCTTGCCAAGTTGACAGCATTAACCATCACAGCCAAAGTCCTAGGGTGAGCGATGAGAATTGGTGGTGACCTTACCAGGCTGGTCCACACTGGTTCTCCATGAACCTGCCGGCAGGCTCACAATGGACGTGCCTCTTCTGACTTATCTTCTGACTTACAGATGGAGAGAACGCAGGCCTTCTCATGGCCAGCACATCAAGGCGCAGCATTCAAACTCAGGTCTCTGCAGTGCTAAAATCTGCTGGCAGCAGATGCGCCTCAGCTACTCCGCCTGATCACCCGAGAAGAGCCACAGCTCAGGAGGTCACATGACAGGCCACAGTATCTTGGATTCCACGTGGAACGTGCCACTCGGAAAGCACGTCTGAAGTCCCTGAGAGCCATCGCGTGTGGCCCTCGTCTGTGAGCCCTGGATGCAGCTGGTCTGTGTTTCCAGCCCAGCATGTGGCACGGCGCTGGGCGCCGCTGGAGCCCCCTCGAAGAACCTAGAGGGAAGCCGTCGGCCCTCCCTAATCCCAGCACGCGCCAGCACCAGTCAATCATTCTTCCCACTGCAGTTTCCCACGGCTGACCAAACAAATCTGTTTGAGAGACTGCAAGCGGCATCTGCGACTCAGCCAAGCATCCCACACATCCGAAGCTTCCAGACGTTTCCGCTACACAGGTGCCAGCGCTGTGGCCTTTGTTGTGCTGCTTAGCACCTACAGCAAGGGTGTAGGCCTCTCTGGATCACAGGTGGTCCCCGGGCGTGCCTGAGAGCAACTGTCTTGACTGCATAATATAGGAAGACCCAGCCCATGGTGGGCGGGACCATGCCCAGGGCCAGAGGATAAAGATGGAGAGAAGCTGAGCTGAGCCCAGCGCAGGCAGGCATCGCGCATGCGTGCATTCATGCATTCGTGCACTCGTGCATTCGCGCATGCACTGACCCTTGCTCTCTGCTCCCTTGTGCATGTGACCACCTGCTGCTGTAGCTTCTCTGTGGCGCTGGGGTGTAACTGGAACTTTCAGTTGGGTATTTCATTACAGCAAAGGCGAGGAGACTAAACACTCCTGGCCAGGTCCGTGCACGTCCTACTGTGTCTCCGGGGTTGACCACCTGCAGGACAGGGGCAAAGGGTCTCAAGACTCAGTCCCTGCATGTGAGGGGCACTGCCAGCCAGATGCCCAGAGGACCCGGTCACCCACATTGACAAGAGTCTCGATGTTTAGCTCACATATCTCTTCATACTACTCTCACACGTGTGTACTGAACATTATCCATCATTTTTATTGACTGTATATCTTGTGCAATGGCGCTTAGCTACGTGCCACGACCCACAGGCTCCCGCTTGTTTATTTAAAGCAGTGATATGAAGCACAGTGTCCACCTGTTTTTTCACAAACGAAAATTAGAAGGGGTTTCAGCAGGGGTCCCTTACTCACAAGGAACCCCTGGGACGGCTCCTCTTCGTGACAGATTAGGGAGGCTTGGAGTGAATCCCTAGCTGTGGACCCTGGGTCTCTGCTTTACTCCTCCTCACCATGTGCCCCTATCTGCCCCCCAGAATGTTTGAACCCCTTGCCTCTCCCGCTGGCAGAGAGAGAGTGGGAGGCTGTGGGTTTCTGTGGGAATTCTCCATGGCTCTCAGAAAAATAAGAAGAAAGAGTCACTGGAGTAAGGCACAGGCAGCTCCAATTGGCTACAAGTCCAAGCATCTCTCTCCAGCCAGGGTGTCTTACCGAAGTGTTTACAACTTCTCCAGCGAAGCCCCTCCTCCAAGCTGAAGCCCCTTCTTCTAAGCCTCCACGAGGCAGGGTGTCCCGGGGGTGGTGTCTGCGGGTCTGTGAGTGGCAGGCTTCCAGGGTGGCTTTCCGGGGTTGTTTTTGCTCCATCCCACTGTGGAAGTGACCGTGGCGGTCCTGGTGAGTGTGGGTGACAAGCTTTGAGGACACTCTTCAGTTCTCTTGTCTTCACTTCTGCTCCTGACGCGCCTGCTCTCAGCCCGTCTTCCTTTCTGTGTTCTTTGAGCTGCATTTTCCTCCTGGTGGCCTTGAAGACTTTGTCTGTCATCCTGGTCTTCAGAGGCGCGGTGCTTATGTCTTCTGTGCTAGACAACTTTAGTTTGAGAGCTTGCTTCTCCAATTCTCAACGATTTTATTTTTATTTTTCACATGTGCATTTGTGAGTGTATGTGCATGCACGCATGTGTATGTGCATGTAGATTTGTGTATGTGTGCATGCAGGCAGGTGTACACGAGTGTATCTAAGTCTGCGTGCCTGTGCAGGCTCAAGAGTGATGTCAGAAATCATTCTCCATCACTCTTCCACCTCATTGTCGTGAGCCCGAGTCTCCATTTAAACACGTCATTAGGGTTAGTCTGACTATCTAGCTTGTTCTGAGAATCCTCAAGTTCTGTCCTTTAGAGTTAAAATGACAGCTGCGTCAATACATCTTCTCTGAATTTTTTTTACATGGAATCTGAACTAAGGTCCTTTTGCTTGTGGGGTAAAGGCTTTAACCACTGAACCATCTTCCCAGGCCAACTTTTGACATTTTCAAATTGTCCAGTTGTTGATCAGAAAGGTCTCAAAGCCCCCCAGCAGTACAGCTTTTGTCATTGCTCATGGTGCCCCTCCAGAAACTGATGGTAAGACCCCATGACTGAAGAGGCAACACGTTTATCACAGGACGTGGATTTAAAACAATACCAGCTGGAACTGGAAACTTCCTCCTTGCTGTGAGTTTTCATAAGTATCAGAAACTACTATGAAGCTGGTGGGGGGAGGGTAAACAGTCTTATTAAAATAAGCGAAATAAGTGAAATTATTAAAATAAGTGAAAATAGCAACAATCATCAGTCTGGCAAGAGGCGACCCTTAGTGTAACAGTGGCATGAATGTCAAGGGGAAACCAACAGCTTTCTGCTCGGACTTAAGGCTTTTTGGCAGGTACCATATTCCTGGTACTATAACTAGAAGAATAACCTGGGAAAGAAGAGAACATGGGCTGGGGCAGGCAGTGCAAGCTGTGGAGGTTTAGCTACCAACACACTATATCAAATCACCTTTTAAACATCTGCCATTGTGCCCTCGAGGGGAGGAACACTCAGCACTCAACTTAGAAACCGACTTCTCCATTGGAAAGTGTTCGTTACAGAAAATTACAACTAGTCAAAGTGCAGAAAAAAGCGACTGTGAGCTTCTCGGCCCTAAACAGAACATCCAAGCCACCGCCTCACCCCAAGGCTCAGGCAGTTGGGGAGGGGGTACAGTTGGGGGTACAGGGTACAGACCCTGAAGTGGGGAAAGGGTGTATGTAGTCAGACATCTCCTGGATGTGACAGGGCTGTTGTAGCCATGGAGTCACTGCAAATATTTGTACTTTCACAAGACCTGCACGGAATCTTTCCTCCCAGCAATTCATCATGGGAGGGGAAAGATCTCAGGAGACTCCATGCCTCCCTGAGAGACTGACAAGGTTTTGCACTGATGGGGAAGGAAAGGAAAATGTTTTCCTCAGTGGTGTACCCACTGATACAAGATCTATGCTCCAGCAAGTACTCAACACATGCCATCAGAGACCCGGATGAAACTCAGTGATTTACAAATGAGAAAAGCCATGAAAATAGGAGCAAGACTGGTAGGCAAGAAAGGCTGTGATGGAAAAGGAGGGGGATATGATCAGCCATCAAGGTGTGAAAATGCCCTAAATCTATCATATTCACACATGAAACACTAAAAGAATAAAAAAGTTAAAAAGTGATTGTTTATAAGTCTGTTTCTTGTCTTTGAAATTCATACTGGACATATATCAAACAGTATCCTTTTTTAGAAACATATTACTACTGAGACTGGAGAGATGGCTCAGGGCTTAAGACTCTGCCTCACAAGCAGAAAGTCCTGAGTTCGGATCCCAGGTTCCACGTGAAAATGCCAGGTGGAAATGGCAGCAGCCTGCACTTCTGGCCCTGGTGGGTAGAACCTGGGAAATCCCAGCGGGAAGCAAAAAGGAGGTAGAAACATCTAAGATGATTCCCAAAGTCACCCTTGGGCCTCCACAGGGACACACAGTACCCTAGGATACATACAGACACACACAGACACACACACACGCATGCAAAAATAAATGGATGGATGGATGGATGGATAGATAGATAGATGATAGATAGATAGATAGATAGATAGATAGATAGATAGATAGATAGAGTTTAAAAACTTATTACAAGAGCATGTACATATGTGGGGTGTGTGTGTGTGTGTGTGTGTGTGTGTGTGTGTGTGTGCGTGCGCGCGATGCACATTGGAGGTCAGAAGACAGCTCTGTGGTAGTTCTCTCCTTCCACCGTTGTATAGGTTCCGGGGTTCAAACTCGGTGTCAGGCTTATTCAACAAGCACCTTTACATGCCGAGCCATCTCGACAGCCCGACATTCTCCTTTTATTGCTTGTGTTGGTTGAATTTTAACATATTTCATTCCACCTTTTCATGAAATTGTCTGAGCAACAGAGAGAAAGAAAAATGGAGAGAGAGCGAGCCTGCATTATCAAATATCTACCCTAGACCTCAATCAAAATCCTGCTTAAGGAAAGATACTTAAAACCACTGAACTTCAGATCACACTTTGGGTTGGGGTGGGCGAGGCTTTGCCAGGTGGATGGGAAGTCATGTGCCAGACTCTGGGTGGTAGGTTTTTGGAGTGTGACGTCACCTGGGCTACACTGTAGCTTGATGTGGTGAGCGACTGCAGTGTAGAAGGCAAAGCCACGTTATGAGTAGATCTAGGATGGCAAATTGGAGAGAGGGCATAACTGTGGGCAAAGCCAGTCTGCCTCAGAATCAGAGCCAAGACATGACCATGGGCAAAACTGGAACCAGGATGTGACCGTGGGCACAGCTGGCGTGAGGATGTGACCGTGGGCAAAGCCAGCCTGTTTCCTTTCTCCAGATAAGAGTTGTTTATATGTTGACCTTCCCGAGGGGCACAGAGCTTCATGGCCTGCTGCTCCTGCGTCCTCACTCCTGCCTTGCGGCGTTATCATTTAGTTTGCCTGTAAAGCAAACAGGCTTGGACCAGACGTCTGCTGCTGCACTCCTTCTGAGCCCGTAGCCCACTTGATCCCAGCTTTTCTGCGTGTGTCTCGTCCTTGTCTCATCCTTGTGTCGCCCCACAGAGCACCGCCATGTGGGTCCCAGCAGCTTCCAGTTGTTCAGTCAAGAGTTAATCTATCTGCTTCCGTGAAAGTGGTTTGCCACAGCACACAGATTGTCCTGTGTGGACTGGGTGGTGAACCAGGCCAGCGAGCGCTGCAGTCACAGGGACAGAGTTGAGAGATTCCTGCAGAGGTCTTCGTGGCCACAGTGGCTTCGTGTGTACCGGGCAGCCTGCTGCCCTTCCTGCCTGGCTTCCTCAGGAACCAGGTCTGCAAGGTATCATCATTGTGGAAGCAGATTCCTCTCAACGCATCCCTTCCCATTCATCCCTTCTCTGGTTCACCTTTCTGGGATGCTAGCGAGGAGAAGGTGCCACGAGGAAGTAAACTTCGTGGCTCCGTGACTGTCGGCGCCTCTGATCCTCTGGGCTGGTCCGGTCCCTGCCAGACCAGACTCAAAGCATTGGTACTTGGGCACTCAGGGGAGAAGGGCACTGAATCTTCTGGGCACAATCCTAAAACAGCACGCTGGATGCTTCTTACCAGACACACAGAGAAGACAAATGTGTTGGTGACGCTGTGTTTCCCACCTTACAATATTTTTCTAAAAATGACGCGCGTAACAGAATTGGACGGTTGTTCCTGACTACACTCAGAAACGGGAAAGAAAAGATGAACTCAGGGATCTGAATTCCCAGAGAAACACTTGTGTAAAGGACCTGAAATCGGTATTTTTCCATGAGAAAAAAGACGCTTTATCTCCTTTAGCTCCAGGACTGAGGTTTCTGAAAGACACTCTAAGTTTCATCCTGCAGTATGGATTATCATATAAATTTCATTTCCAACCCCACACAGTGTCTTCTGTTGCAGTGAGAGCAATATCTTGGAAGGATTGGATCATGGCAGATCCGGTTAGAGAGGGGGATACCGAGTCCCAAATCCTGTGGAGATTTCTTTGCTAGGCAGCACGCGCCTTCCTCTGCTCTTCAGAAGATGGCCACTGGTTCTCTGATGGGCCCCTTGACATGGTTCTCTTGTGAGGTACCGATGATCCTCCTTCAGGCCTCCACGCCCTTTGCTCTTCTCTTCATGACAAAGATCCCATCTGTCCCGGGCAGTTTGCCTTCATGTCGCTGATAAATTCATGACCAAGCGGCTTGTAGGGGAACAAGGGGTTTTATTCTGATTTATGATGTCTGGTTCTAGTTCCTTGTCCGATGTGGTAGGAGAGTCCACCTCAACACCACGGGCCGAGGGAACCGGCCACATTATATCCACAGGATTGCTGAGAAAGGGACGATCTCTACATGCTAGACCGGCATGTCTGGCCAAGTGTACCAAAGGATGCCAATTTCCTCATGCAGACCCCTCTGTCCTATCCATCTGCCCAGGGCATAGCCACACCCACCATGGGTTGGGCCTCACCCTCACTCAGACAACTCCGCAGGCGCAGGATTTAACTCAACTACCAGTTCTTCACCTGCGTCCAGAGTGCTGAGTCCTAAACCACAACTCGGCATCCAACCACGACAGTCTGCAGAAGGTGAACTGCCGGACTGCAGAAAAACCCACCGATGATCGCTCTTGTGTAGTTCACGTATGCATGTGTCTATTCTGCATGTGGGCAGGCGTACGTGTGTATGGAAACAGGCACTTGAGCGTGTGTCCCTGTGGAGGCCTAAGGGTAACACTGGGGCTCGTCCTGCATGGCTGGACTTCCTTCTTGCTGTGCTCTGGGGTTTCCCAGGCTCTGCTTCCAGACTTTAACCCCTGAGCCGTCTCCCCAGCCCCAAGGATGTGTTCTAATTTATGCAAACAAGGCATGTGCAGGCGTTTCAGCTTCATAACTCATCGTGCCGATAAGCACCAGACCCCAGTAACTTTGGGAAGACAAGGATTTTACTCCTCTTGTGGCTCCAGTCACAGTCCCTCATGAGGGGGCGTCCGGGGGGCTGCTCCCCAGCAAGAGCAGATGGCCGCGTGCGGCATACTGGCCAGCCTGCTGGGCTGCCCGGCTCGCCCGCCTCATCTACGGCCCGGGGACGGCTGGTCCGCTGTGGCTGGGCTTCCCTCGTCAATTATGCAATCAAGTCAGTCTCCTGCAGGCTTGCAGAGGCCCCCCTGAGCCCGATACCGCCCCGCAGGTGTGCCGGAAGTCACCTCCTGGGGTCAGTCAGGGTGACCTGTGAGATTAACAGCCGCAGTGAGGATCCACTTTAAGAGTGTGAGCCGAGGGGGTTGGGGACGCGGCTCAGGGGCAGGACACTTCCTTAGCATGTGTTCCAATTTAAAAGTGGAATAAAACGGTGAGAAGAACTGAAAGGTGCATCAGGTGACACGAAACCACGTGAGTCTTCTCAAGAGACTCAACGATGGACTCTGGGGGTCGGAATGTGTTTCGTTAGCTACAGAGTGGAGCCTCAGATCATCCCCAGAAAACAGAGTCGATGTGTCTGTCTGCTGGGAACTCTCTGGAGAGACGGAGCAAGCCCGACACTGGAACAGCCTCGCCCCTGACTCTGCCCTCTCATGCCCAACGGCTGATGGAGTCGGAGGTGGACCGAGAGCTCTGTCGCTATCTTTAGTTGCGGGTCACATGCATTCACAGCAATTGAGTCTGATGTCGTGTTGGCAGGGGTTGGGTCATGGTGACCTACTGATTTCACTTTGGTGCAACGCCACTTTTGTGTGTGTGTGTGTGTACGTGTGTGTGTGTGTGTGCGTGTGCATGTGTGTATGTGTGTGTCAGAGGGCATTGTGTGTGTCTGAAGAGCCCAAGCGTGACTACAGGAATCATCCTGAATTACTTTACCTCCTTTTTGCTTTGGTCAGAGGTTTCTCAGGCTCCGCCTTCCAAGGCAGGAAGTGTCGCCACCATTTCCCCCAGCTTCTTAATAAAGCAATGCCTAGATGCTTCCAGAAAAGAATTAGCTGCATGCTTCCAGCTAGTATGCAGAACTACATTTTCCCATTGTGAGAAAAGTTTAAAGAGTGTTTCTTTCAAGGTAAAGAGAAGCAAGGAGCCGAGGAAGATGCCCTCCCCGGCCAGCCCGGCACCTGGAAGGCTCGAGGGCGGCCAGCCTCCCAGACAGCTCCAGAGCTGTGGCCTCCACGGCTCTCCCCAGCTGGTGAGCTTGATGGTGAGTTGCTTTCCAGGTACCCCTGCAAGTAGCCCGTCGTCACCAAGCTGGACTGTAGTGTGATTACTACCGTGGTCTCCCCGATTCCCTGTCTGGGGTAAGTAGACGTGTGTGGCGTCTGTCCAATCACACGCATGTCACACAGCACACAGATACAGCTGAGTCATCAGTCTTGGCATAGGTAAGCAAGCCAAGGCTACCTGTGTCATGAATGTGGTACTGTGTGGCGCGCGCACGCGGACACACACACACACACACACACACACACACACACGCTCTTTCATATGCATATACACACACACACACAGTAACACATATGCACACATATATACATATATACACACACTAACATACACAGTTATGCTCTCTCACACACATACATATACACCAACACACATTCGCACACTCATGCTCTTTCACAATATATGTATACACTCTCACATATACACATATACACACAGTAACACATGCACACACTAACACATATACACACAGTCACGCTCTCTCACATACCTAGACATACATACTAACACACATGCACACATATTCATACTCCCTCTTATACACACTCACAACTAACGCACATGCACATATATTCACTCTCACACACTAACACACATGCACATACCCATGCTCTCTCTTTCACACACACACTAACACACAAGCACATATATGCATACACACTAACACATATACGGTCATGCTTTCTCACACACATACATACAAACTAACACACATATGCACACACTCACACTCTCTCACAAACCCACTTAATGACATACTTAAATCACTTGTGTTCATGCTAAATAATAAAATGATATCTTATCAACCTTAAAACTCAGCTTAAATCAGGTCAACCAAACCTCCTCCTGTCAGGGAATCTTGCAGAAGGGGGTAGGAGCACACACTAACACACACACTCACAAACATGCACACACTTTTTCTCACACATTAACACACATACACACACTCACACTAACACACACGCACACACACTAACACATACACTCAGACACACTAACACACACACACACACACACACGCAGCAGCCAGACACCAGCCACAGCTCCACGTTGCATACATTTCCTCTGATACCACTGTGTGGACGCCAGTTACAGACAGCAAGTCCTTAGAGGGTGTCAGAACTGACGAGACTGATGTTAAGAACCACTTGATTTGGGGAGAGAAGTAACGGTTATTAATCATACAAGCCTTCTTCCCCTGCAACCATCGCGAGAGCCGGCTGCCCATCCCTGCAAGGCCGTGGGCTTGCTGAGAACTGGGGTGACTCTAGGATGCACGTGTGATTGGCACTTGGTGCAGAAACCAGGTTTCTGGATCAAGACAGTTGCTTACAGAAGACAGCTGGTATGTGTGTGACCAGAGCAGGAGGAGAGTCGGGGCCTTCTGTGGAGGGTCAGGAGGCCTGAGCTGTCAATCAGGAGAAAGGGGGGTTCAGGAGGCACGCAGAGGTCTCACAGATGTGAAACCTAGTACAAAGCTCATTTTTCTCCAGTCCAGGACCCCAACCCACTGAATGGAGCCCCTGACTAGGGTGGGTCCTCTCTCCTCAGGCAGCCCACTCTAGAAACTCGCAGCTCACCAGGAGACGTGTCCTGGGTGTTTCCAGAGATGACAGGCAAGCTGAGGAGGGGGCGGGGCTGAGGGTGGAGAGGTGGGATCTGGGAAGCTCGGTGTCTGCACACTTCGCAGGGGGTCAGCTCGTCCCTCCGTGGAAGCCGGGCTGATCCTGCCGTCTGCTGTCTAGATGAAAGAGACGCTCCAAACTGAGGACTTCTGAACACTTGATTGGATTTTAATAACAGACCTACCGGTGAGGCACAGCGGGGTGCTAAGTCACGTTGCTATGGAAACGCCTGCAGGAGACGCTAAGGAACGCCCCTTCTCTTTCCAGCTGAATGTGAAGTGCACTTGGTTCTACAGGCAGGTGCCACCCCCGGGCCTGGGTCCTCCCAGGGCTCCAAGCAGGCTGATGCCCTGGTGCCCACCGTGCCTTGCTGGTGTCTCAACGTCCCCACCCCTGGGGACGCCCAGCTGCTCACCCCCTCGCCCTCGCCTGGTCTTTGATTTCTCTGTTTCCCCCTCTCCATACGAAGACCATAAGCACCGGCAGCAGCGGGCTGCCCAGAGTGGCTGGTGTGTCAGTTACTTTCCTGGCTGCTGAAATAAGATGTCTGATAAGAGCAACTTGGGAGAGGAGGAGTTGACTGTGCCTCACCCACTGGAGCAGTGGCCCCGCCGACAGGACAGCGTGGTGGCTGGAGCACGCGAGCGGGTCACGCTGCATCTTCAGGCAGGAGGCAGAGAGGGGCGGACGCTGCTGTGTGGCTTGATGTCGCCTTTTGCTCCCTGTTTGAGGCCCCACCCACCTGCTGCTGCCCACTTCAGGGTGTGTCCTTCCTCCCCAGTCAGCGCTCCGTGGACGAGTCCGTGATCGCGGTCAGCGCTCCGTGGACGAGTCCGTGATCACAGTCAGCACTCCGTGGACGAGTCCATGATCGCGGTCAACGCTCCGTGGACGAGTCCGTGATCGCCGTCAGTGCTCCGTGGACGAGTCCGTGATCACGGTCAGCGCTCCGTGGACGAGTCCGTGGTCGCGGTCAGCGCTCCGTGACATGCCCTCACAGACACACCACAACTCAGGTGAGTCCAACTCAGGGGAGTTTCAGACGGGCAACCACACAGCGTCTGTTTCTACTGCTTGCTTCGTCCTGATACTCCCACGTGTTCGCTTTTTCTTTCAGTAATAGCATTTTGGGGGATTCAGGTCCGAGATCTGAGAATAGTGCAAGCCATCAGAAAGCTGTTTAATTACATTTTTTATAATAATAGAAAACTTGACTATAATTTAAATATACAACGGTGAGCTAGATTTTTAATAAACTATGATTCATCAGTTCTATGGGAGTATTATGCAGCTATAAAAGGCTGGTTATAACAATGTTTGCCATGCTTTATGTCATACAATTTTATTATATTTTCCCCATTACCCCTTCTGGCTTTTTAAGTAAATACAAGTCCAGCTGTAATCCACAGCGGTTACTTTGTCTCTACTTTTCTGTGTTTTCTTCATTTTTATGACCAACATGAATTTCTGTAATGGCATGATAATATTTTCCCCTAAGGTCTTTGAACTAACGAAGGGTGTTTGCATTATCCAGACTAGAAAAGGGGTCTGGTCAGGCCTTAGGCCAGCACGGGTCCAGCTGGCTATGATGTCTTTGTGTATGCAGATGCCTTGTGCATACATGTGCATGTCTGTGTCCCCGTGTGTATGTATATGCACATGTGTGTTTATGTTTATGCTACTGAACTTCAATGGGATATTCGGAGAAAAAGCAAAACCAGAAAGCAAACTCACATCCACACTGTGGGTCTCACACATGATTCGAGTTCCACCGTAAGGTGCCAGGGAGTGTCCACTCCTCAGGAAGGTTCTGGAAGGACGTAGGTGACGTGTTCAGAGCATCTCTGTGCTCCAGGGACTGAGTCATCGGCACCTCTGTCACCTCGGGCAGAGGCACAGTCACAGGGTCCAGCCTGGGCTGCCTCCTTCTTGCGACCCTTGCCCTGGAGAACGCGGGGCACCCAGGGTTGGCATGGCATAGGCTCACCCACCCCCCCTTGCCCTGAAGTGCTCTGGCCAGCCTGCAGCCAGCAGGGAAAGCCAGACTGGCGGAAACTACTATGTCTGAACTTGTAATGTCACGGCCCACAGCAGCCTCCCCGACCCCTGGCGCCCCACCTCTCTGCCCTCCTGATCTCCCAGTCGCTGTGACTTGCCTGCGGGAAGATTGGCGACACCATGTTCAGTGTGCCGGGCTGGAAGCGCTTCATTCCTGAGGCTCTGGAAGAGAGGGGGAGCAGAGGGAGGGGGTGAAGGGAGGAAGGGGAGCAGAGGAAGGGGGAGCAGAGGCAGGGGACAGCAGAGGAAGGGGGTGACGAGAGGGGGTAGTCAAAGAGGAAGGTCGCGGTGGGACCACCAAGCACCAAAGCACAGCTAACCGGGGTCCCACTCAGGAATGGACAACACATCAGAACTCAACCTACAGGTCCAGCAGACAGAGGGCGGCGGGCAGACACGGGGCTGGACGCCCTTGGTGGTGGGCAAAGCGCAACGTGACCAAGGGTCAGCGCGGCAAAGGTTCAGGCTCCCTTTCCTAGCCCGCAGCAAGGACCGTGGGAACTGCGATCGTGCCCGGATCTCCTTTCTTTCCTTTTCCGTGTGCAAGTGGAAGCTGTTTCCTGCAGGCGACGTCTCCTTCATGACAGGCCTCCACACAGCCGGGGACAGGGCACATCTGCTGCCTCTCTGAGAACAGAGAAGGGGCCCCCAGAATGGTGAGGGAGGCTTTGGGGCCCCGCCTCCAGAGCAGACTTGTGACAAGGTGACCCGGGTGTCTGGGCTCTCCGCAGCCACCCCAGCCTCCAGTGTCACAAGCCCTGAACCCTTCCAGCAGCCTCTCCTGTCCTTACACGGAGGCCACACGCTGCCTCCAGCCCTGCCGTCTTCCTGTGAGGGTCCGTCACAACCCAGCCTCCCCACCCTGGGCCCCATGGGACACGGAGAGAAGGGATGATTGATTGGTGTTGCATAGATGACAAGGGGGAATAGATGATATAGTAGATAATAGATAACAATAGATAGATGATTGATAGATAATAGGTAGATAAGAAATGACATTAAATAGATAGATGATTGATAGATAATATATGATAGCAAATAAATTATACAGAGATAAATAGTAGGATGGTAGGTAGGTAGGTAGATAGCTCAATAGATAGATAGATGATAGATATGATAGTTAAGAGATGCTAGAAATAGATGGGTGATGGTAGCTAGATGGTATAGATAGATAGATAGATAGATAGATAGATAGATAGATAGATAGATAGATAGATAGATAGGCAGGCAGATGATGGGAGAATCGTGACAGATGGCAGATTCCTAGGTGACAGGCCACAGCCGTAGGCAGAGCGGACGACCCGTATGTGAGGAAGAGACAGGGCAGCAGCCAAGGCAACACCGGTGTCATGTCTCAGTTTTGCTGGACTTGCCGGGCAAAGTCCCGAGTCAGGACCAGACCTGCTCCAGCTTCTTCTCAGAAGAGAACTGGGGTTCAGGCCCGCCACCGTGGCACACGCAGGAGAGTGGGTCCCTGCGTGCTGCCCCCTCTTCCGCACGCGCCCCAGCGCAGCTGCTCTGATGACTTCCAATTACTGTTACTAGAACCTTCTCCCCCCCCCCCCCCCGCAAGCTCGCAGCAAACTGCCTGTCAGGCCACCCAAGCCGGCAGAGAGACTCACAAGGGAACATTCTGAGAGAGGCTCCGCCCACCCCGGGCTCCGAGGACAGCGGTGCGCGCGCCATCATATCTGCAGGAGGCAGGGCGTCAGCAGGCTCTGGCATCCCCGTGTCCCCGGCTCTGTCCCCTCCGGCCACGATGCTGAGAAGGAAGCGACAGTTGAAAGAATCTCCAGAGCAGATCAGAGGGGATCAGAGGGGATCAGAGGGGATCAGAGGGGACCATCGCACAGAACAAGGACAAGAGGAGGAGTGCTGAAGTCCCGATCCTCACGGGCTACACACAGCACACTACACCACACCACACCACAGACACACACCACACCACAGACACACACACCACACCACAGACACACACCACACCACAGACACACACACCACAGCCACACAAACAGACACAAACACACCAGCACCACACACAACAGACAAACACCACACCACACCACAGACACACACACCACACCACACCACAGACACCGAACCACCACAGACACCACACCACACCACAGACACCACACCACACACGACACACAGCCACACCATAACAGACACACACCACACCCACAACACAACACAACACACCACAGACACACAACACCACAGAACAAACAACCACACCAACAGACACACACCACACACAGACCACACCACAACCACAACAAACACACCATACACAACAGACACACACACCACAGCACACACACCCACACCAAAGACACACACCCACCACGACACACACCACACCACAGACACACACCACACCACACCACACCACACCACACCACACTACACCACACCACACTACACCACAGACACACACCACACCACACCACACCACAGACACACACCACATCACAGACACACACCACACCACAGACACACACCACACCACAGACACACACACCACCACAGACACACACCACACCACAGACACACTACACCACAGACACACACACTACACCACAGACACACACCACACCACAGACACACACCACACCATACCACAGACACACACACCATACCACAGACACACACACCACACCACAGACACACACCACACCACCACAGACACACACACCACACCATACCACAGACACACACACCATACCACAGACACACACACCATACCACAGACACACACACCACACCACACCACCACAGACCACACACACACACACCACACCACAGACACACACACCACACCACAGACACACACCACACCACGGACACACACACCACACCACAGACACACACACCACAGACACACACCACACCACAGACACACACACCACAGACACACCACAGACACACATCACACCACAGACACACACACCACAGACACACACACCACATCACAGACACACACACCACACCACAGACACACACCACACCACAGACACACACCACACCACAGACACACACACCACACCACAGACACACACCACACCACACCACACCACACCACACTACACCACACCACAGACACACACCACATCACAGACACACACCATACCACAGACACACACCACACCACAGACACACACACCACACCACAGACACACACCACACCACAGACACACTACACCACAGACACACACACTACACCACAGACACACACCACACCACAGACACACACCACACCACAGACACACACACCACAGACACACACCACACCACAGACACACACCACACCATACCACAGACACACACACCACACCACAGACACACACACCACACCATACCACAGACACACACACCACACCACAGACACACACACCACACCATACCACAGACACACACACCATACCACAGACACACACACCATACCACAGACACACACACCACACCACACCACACCACAGACACACACACACACCACACCACAGACACACACCACACCATGGACACACACCACACCACGGACACACACACCACACCACAGACACACACACCACAGACACACACCACACCACAGACACACACACCACACACACCACAGACACACATCACACCACAGACACACACACCACACCACAGACACACACACCACAGACACACACACCACATCACAGACACACACACCACACCACACACACACACCACACCACACCACACCACAGACACACACACCACACCACAGACACACACACCACACCACAGACACACACACCACAGACACACACACCACAGACACACACCACAGACACACACACCACACCACAGACACACACCACACCACAGACACACACACCACACCACACCACAGACACACACACCATACCACAGACACACACCACAGACACACACACCATACACACACCACACCACAGACACACACACCATACCACAGACACACACACCACAGACACACACACCACACCACAGACACACACACCACAGACACACATACACCATACCACACACACATACACACACACATACACACATACACCATACCACACACACACACCATACCACACACACACACACATACACACACACCACACCACAGACACACACACACCATACACACATACACCATACCACACACACATACACACATACACCATACCACACACATACACACACACACCATACTATACACACACCACACACACCACACCACAGACACACACACACCACAGACACACACACCACAGACACACACACACACCACAGACACACACACACACCACAGACACACACACCACAGACACACACACACACCACAGACACACACAGATACACACATACCACACCACATACACACACACTCATACACACACATACATACACATACATACATACACACACACATCATACCACATACACACACAGACACACACACCACACCACAGACACACACACACATACCATAACACACACACAGATACACACACACAGATACACACACACCACACCACATACACATACACCACAGATACACAAAAACCACAGATACCCACACATACACACCACACACAAACACCACACACATGCACACTACACACACCACACACACACACACACCACAGATACATACATCCACCACACACACACCACACATACTCATACTTCACACACATACACATATCCCATATCAAACACGTTTCACACACCATACACACACCACACTCACATACATACTTTATACACCACATATACACACATTCACACACACAACACACACACATACACACATACTTCACACACAACACATACCTCACACCAAACACACACACTTTACACACCACACACACACCACACTCACATACATACCTCATACACCATCTACACACATTCACACACATCACACACATACTACACACCATGCATACACAAGCACACCACATACACACAGACACCCAATACACACATACCGGGCCGACACTCCTAATTTCTGACTCCTTTAGCACATTTCACATCTACGAGCAGCAAGAAAATAACAGACCCACCCCATGCTCCCTGCAAAAGTACGCGTAAGCTTCTGGCGGACGAACAAGCCCAGCTAATGGATGCTGGCTTCAGTGTTTCTCTTCCTGCTCCAAGCGGCATGGAAACAAACATCAAGTGTACCAGGAAGATGCTCAATTATTCATATGCTAAACTTTTTAAGTGTCGGTGGGAGGACAGCCCCCTCCTTCCTGGATGTTCTGGTTTGCCGGAGCGAGGTGTTGTTCCTGGATGCGGGGAGCCTTCACAGACCCGCTTTATTATCTGTCAGCTGTTTGTCTCCCGTGAAGGGTCTCAGCATGGTCTGAAGCCGCTCGGTTTTGCCGGTTAGGACCTGTGTTCCTCACGCCCGCACGCCGAGGGCCCTGGTCCACCCGCTCTTGCAGAAGAGCTCAGGGCTGCTTACGGTAAGCGTCTCCATTCACCACGGACCCTCGGTCATTCCCTCCACGGGCATGAGGCCTCAGGCCTACTAGGGGTGGGGAGCAGTCAGTCAAAGCTCAGAGACACTCAGTATCTCCTCTGGACAATCACAAGACCACCCCCCACCCCCCGCAGCGGGACCCTGTCACCTCTTGATCGGCTCTGAGGTTCCGTTTTCTCATCTTGCAGCTAAAACCTTAGAAAAGGCGGATCTGCTCTTCCAATTAGGAATTCTAAGTGATTATAAGAGGAGATTTTTCTGAACACGTGTCTCATATACATACCTGTGCTCATTGGGTCTGTGTGTGACCAAGTCTCTCAGAGAACACGTGAGAAGATTCCAGAACCAAGCTCCCTCCAAGCTTGGCCCCAGCTGTGGGGCTGTGAACCATTCCATGCACTTCACACACAAGTATGCCGCGCGCGCTCCCTGGGCCGACCTGTGAAAGGTACACGCGTGGGCGGAAGATCTTTCCCGATCTCACGGAACTCTGGAGAAGCTGGGAGACTAAGGGAATAGATGACAACAGAACTTACAAGCTATCGTGACGTTCCCACCAAAATGAATGAATCCATCCATAAAACCTCAGGGAGATGTGAAGTTAACCACAGCAGTCACAATGGACAGACAGTGGAGCTTTCTGGACTGGAAGCTTCTGGAATTGCTCGGTGCCTGGCTGGGGGGGGGGGGGGTGCCTGGTGTGAGATACAGAAGAAAGAACAGGCTGAGGTGAAGGAACACCAGAGGCCTAAGCTCAACACCGAGTGGTTCCCCTATTGCGCGTGGGGAGATTGCCGCAGCGTCTCCTACAGAAGATGGCGTCTCAGTCTCGTGTCTTCATTGCCGCAATGACTACAGACCAAAAGTCAGGGAAACAAGAGACTTATATTCACACTCATGATCCCAGCCACAGTCGTCTGGGCAGGGGAGGTACCCACGCCAAGAGCCAAGGAAACTGACCCCATCCCCAGCCACAGCTAGAGCGAGAGCTGCATACAAGAAGCCACGGAAAGGCAGGGCAGACTGCGCAACCGCTGCTGACGGCTGAAACACAGTTTTTAATCCCCAAGAATCTTACAGCCTAGCATTGCAGGAACCAAAGGGTTAAAGTCTGGGCCGAGGAAAGGAAAAGAAAAATTTATTTTAAAACGGTTCCCTGGTATACACATAATTTTACCATTTATTAAAGAGCAAAGCGAGCTTTCGTGCCAACGAGATGGATGCACTTGCTTATTTTTGCATAAAGAGCTGAATCCTGGCTGAATATTTGGTCCTGCGGGGATAGCACATCTTTCAGCATCTTTTTGAGCTGATGGATATTTTGATTTCTATCATCATCAGTGCTGAGAACGAGCCTCCTCATGAATGGGTATATAACATGGTGGAAATATGCTTGGGGCCGGTTAAGAAATTGCTAGAAATTCTGTCCTAATTCCAAGCCAGAATTCATGGACCAACATTGAAACTCAAGTCAACTACTCCAAGAGCAGTTTTGTTACTTTTTTATTTAGTGGGGTTTTTTTTCGTGAATATAGCAAATTGGTGGTATTTTCACACCGTAATCCCAAATCATCACCTTGCCTCGTCCATTTCTTCCTGCAAATATCCCTCCCATTTTCATATCTTTCCCCATGTGTGGCTCACTGGGTTTCATTTGGTTTGCCTTCGATGGCAGATGCCTGAGGACTTGCTGGAGTGTGATATATATCAGCTATATATCAGCTTCCATCCCCCCACATTAACTCTCAACAGTCTCTCAGGGAAGCGTGGGACCTCTTGAGATCTTTCCCCTGCTTGGAATTCACTTGGATTGCGCAGGTTTCCACAAGACCTGCGAAGGATTGTTCCAGCAGCAGCTTTTAGCATCAAACTTGGTATCACAATGCCATCTAAAGATGCGCCAACTCAATACAGAATAACAGTACAGACATGTGGAAAGACGTTCTTTTCCATAATTAAACCGCTGTGATTCTACGAGAGCAGAGAAGCCGCCATGGTTTCTCTTAATGGCGGAGCACAATGTGTAATAACCTTGGGTGTGAGCTGAGGCAGCCAGGGCGGCGCTCCATGGTGCTGCGTGGTGTGACACTGTGCGCGGTACAAAGCCAGTGAGCACGTCATGTGTTCGGGAGTCCCACGATGCTATCGAGGTGAGCGCTGCCAAATCCCCGCAGACGTATCACATGCTTAATTGTGGATTAATGCTGATCACTGAGCATGCGGGAACTTTTCTGCTCACTTCCGAGCTCGTCCTAGTCTCCACATTCAGTCACGTGACCTGATGGGGTCGCGACCCACAGTTTAAGAATCTGAGGTTTGAGCTGGGCCGTGGCTCAGTCATGAAAGCTCTCATGGCCCAAGCAAGAGGACTGGTACTCAGATCCCCGGAGCACATGGAAAGATGCCAGGAGGGCTTGATGGCCTGTACTTCTGGCCTTGGAAGGCGGAGATGAGGATTCCCAGGAGCTCCGGGTTCGAATAGAGACCCTGTGTCACACATTAAGGTGAAAGAGTGATCGAGGAAACCGCTAGCCTCCACATGCGTGCACACGTGTATGCTCACGTGTTTGTATGCATATATGCCTATGTGCATGCATGCAAGCACATGGTCATGCATAAACATCTGCACACACATATGCAGGCATACAGCTCAGTGGGTGGAGTTCTTTCCAAACACGCAGAGAGCCCTGGAGATGTGGTTTAGTGGATGGAGTGCCTACTTCGCACTTAGCAGGCAGGAAATCCCAGTTTCAATCCCTGGCATCTTATAATTTCCATCGTGACACATACCTGCAATCCCAGCACTCAGAGGTAAAGGCAGGAGGATTAGAAGTCCAAGGTCATCCTCAGCTACATAACAAGTTGAACAACAGTCTAGGATACATATCTTTCTCAAAGGAAGAAAGAAAAGAAAAGAAAGAAGAAAAAGAGGGAAAAAAGAGAAAAGAAACCAACATCATAGACTTAATAATTCTAAGTTACTAAGATATTCGCATAGGAATTATGACTCCTTGAAATTGACAAGAAGCTCCCTACACACTTCAACAGAAGCAGAGGGGGGAGCGAGCTAATGAAAGAGAAACCAGAAAACAAATGTCTTCAAAGAAGACAAAGTCCTCTCAGAAAAATCTTCAAAACCAGGACAGACCCAACAAACGCCAACTTTTGTCAAAGAAACTTTTTTCAAAAGAAACAAATTAATTTTAACATTTTTTTTAAAAAGCCAAAATAGCAAGAAGAAATAAGAAACGGAACAAAGACATGTTTTTCCAGCCAGTGTCAAGATTTATTGTGAAATCGAATTAACTGAAGTCCTTTGGTTCCAACGCCAGCGCAGATAATAGAAACAGAGAGTGTGAAAATGACCCATTTCATACCCAGCTTTGATAAATGATCTTGCAAAGCAGAGGAGATGGGAAGGGAGTCGATAAACCCTGGTGGGGAATTCATTAGGTCTGCACAGCACAAATGCAAGTAATTATTGATGAGCTAAATATCAATATGTAAAAAGGAAACTATAAAAATCTTCCAAGAAAGTAGAAGGTGATTAATGGCTACAGTGAAAGGGAGGTTTTTTTAAACAACCCCCAACGTTTCCACTCATAAAAGCAAAAGGTAGAAAAACCTGAAGACAGGCGTGCGGCCATGCTTCCCGCTGGCAGAGCCACACATGGCTGGGAAACCCCACGGGAATGCACTCATTCATTCATTCATTCATTCATTCATTCAGCAATGTTTCCCGAGCTCCTGCCAGGTGCCAATCACTCACCGTAGTGCTGTGAATTCAGCAATGTTTCCCGAGCTCCTGCCAGGTGCCAATCACTCACCGTAGTGTGTGAAACACATAACAGGGAAAACTAATGTGATCCCCACCCTGCCTGAGTATTGACAGACAAGCGAGTTCTACTCAGATGATACCGGCACATGGAAGGTACCAGTGCAGCCGCCCGCTCAGCCAGCCCCTCTCCACTGACTCTTGGATCAGACACCCCCAGAAGCACTGGAACGCAAGATGACTAAGAACGTCTTCTCTTCCTGCTGTGGGAGCACACGGACGACCGCAGACGCCGCTGTGCAAACCCAAAAGTAGAGTGAAAACAGGGTGTCGTAGAGACAGGTGTCAACTTGATCACTGAAGGCTGAGCTCTGGGCACATCTGTTAAGAATTAAGTAGTTAAGGCAAGGCCTGAGCAGGTCTGCAGGAGGCTGTCTGATTGATGTGTGGGCAGATCATTCCCTGGACGGGTAGATAAGACGGGGAGCTGGTTCAATCAGTCGGCATCTTCAACACACGTTAGCCAGCTTGCTGTCTGGCAAGTGAGGTTCGCCCCTCTCTCAGTAATCCCTGTGGATGTGGGTGGCCGGTTACTCAGCTCCTGGTGGTGGTGTGAGCTCTCCTGCCAAGCTGGACTGAGAACCATAATCAAGAATCGTAAGCAAGAATAAAAACTCCTTGTTGCCCTGAGGCTCTTGGGGCATCAATTTGCCAGCAGCATGCAGGCCAACTGTGGCATGGAGCCACGCACCAAGTCTGCGGGTGCTGGATGCCACCCAGGCAGCGACCTGCACCTTTGGGGGGCAAAGGAATACCTTCCCCTACGTGTGCAGCCGAGCTGGGACACGGTCCTAGAGGCGTGGGTTGTCACACACAAAATCACGGTGCGTTCGAGGCTTACCATCCTGTCTTGGTTGGCGGGGCTAAGAGGCTCCCAGAGGTGCGGCAGCAAGCGTGGCCGCCTCACGGGCCTCTGGGGTCCGGGCCGAGCGATGGCAGCTCCAAGCAGATTCTGGAAAAGCCTTCGTCTCCAGAACCCCTCCGTTTCATCTCTCTTCTCCCTCTCTCCGAAAGACATGGCGCAGAAACGACGAAACTTCTAACGCGATTTGTAAGCTACGTGCAGCTCAGAAAGCAAAACTCTCTCCTTCCTCCTTCACCCCTCTATCTAAACCTCTCAGTTTCAAGCACTACTCAAGACATTTTGCCGTTTGTCTGAGGACCCTTCTATCTTCTTCGCCACGCGGCTCCTTGCCGCTCTCTAGCCAAAGCCCCTTCCTGGGATTCCTAGCGGCCCGATTCCCAGGCCTCTGGTCCTGTTGCTTCCAGCTTAGAATAAACACACTCATTCTCCATTCTCTTCCCGCTTAATAATTCATTATTTCGTGGGGAAAATGAATCCAAATACCCCTAGACTCATAACAATACATTTTAATCTCTTACCAGTAGAAGTCCAAGTGGAGAATTAGTCTCAGGCTGTACCCATCCATCAAGTCGCCCACCCATCCATCTCTGCAGGACATTTTTATTTCAGCCTTTCGATATGAAGTAATCCACAAGCTTGCTTTTGGTTTTCTCTACCTGTTGGCTACACAGGTATGCAGTGGACGGCATATTTCTGGTCAGCTACTGAAATCTCTTTGCCTCTTCTTTAGTTGATGATCTTTCTAGCCATCAATCTTCATCATTGTGGAATTTTTCTTTACTTTAGGTACCAGCCATTTTTTCAGGCACGTGTTGTGGATACTTCCCCTCCCCCAGCTCCTTGCAAGATTAGTCATTATTCGTGAGCCATTTGATAATGCAAGTTTTCCAAAGATAAATGAATATGTCTACTGATTTTTATAGCTTTGAGTGAGCAATAGTGACTGCTTTCAGGTTGGGAATGGATCTTTTTTCCATGCTTTATTCTAACTTAAAGGCTCCATGGTCATGCATAATGGAGAGGATTGGCAACTGAGCAAGGCTTACCCAGAAACAGAGCAACTTAACCTCTCCCCACCTAAGGCTTAGGGAACCTCAAGAAAGAGGGGTGGTGAGAGAGTAAAACATATAGATGGGAAAGTTCACCGCTGGACAAGACGTTCCACTCAAGGCAGGACTGCTGCATCCAGGAACTCACTGAGTGAGCCTTGTCCTCACCAGACTTGCATCATGACTGACGTACCAACACGCCCCATAGACTATCGAGGAACTCAAGAGATAAGAACATACAGTGGAAACCTTGGAGACTAGAGCTGGATGAGTGAAGGGAAATGATCCTATCAGTGGGGGGCCCGAAGAGAGGCCACTTGGTATGCCACAGAGGCCTGCAGCCCCACAAGAGTAGACAAGCCAGAGGGAACACGGCATCATAGAAGCATGCAGGCAGGAGGGTGGGAATGAGTTAGATGGATTGATGAAGGGAAAGAAAGGGGATGGGAGAAGGATGGAGGGAAGCAGGGATAAATACTCAATATGCTTGTAAAACTAGAAAAATAAGATTAAATTTATTTTAAAAAAACCTTAGAGGTTCTAGCTGCGCTCTGGGATCTACAACCACACTGAACATGTGCTTTCATGCAAGCTTCTCTTTTGCACGCAACCACGGATGTGTCGAGCATAACCCATGGGGGGTCTTTCCACAGGTGCTGCATCCTTATCCGACCAATCCGGTAGAATATGTCTCAGTTTGGAAAAGATGGATTCAAAGAAACATCTTTTGGGATAAGGACATGGCTTTATATAAGAGAAATAAGGAAAAATATGGGAATTGTCAGGCCTTGGTGTTTCTTCCCAGCTCAGGCCTAAAGCCTGTTCCCTGAGGAAGGTCACAGTAACGCCCATGAACAGGGGCTGGACACTCTCTCCTAGATAATTCGGGTTTTGCCTCGGGCAGGAAGAATTCTTCTGGGAATTAGGAGTGCCCTTTACCTGCTCTTAGGGGTTTTTTTGGAATAGCTTCCTGCTCTCTGATCTAGAGAAGAAACCTGCTTTTTAACTTTTAGTCAAATTCTAAATAGAGATTTCATGTCTAGTCACTTACAATAAGTAGACTTGTTAGCCAGAATGTGTGCACTGATTTTAAGGAAATTAGAAAATAACTTCTGGAGTCTTAAAACATAGGTGGGTAAAATTCCCACCTATGTACTAACTCAGAAATTCCAGAAATATAAGACTATGCTATCAGTCCACTAGAACCTTAAAAGAAACTGTGATACCCTCTTACCCTGGCTGAAGGCCAAGGAAGAGACCATCATGCCAGAAAGTCTAGATGCCAGGACTGCCCTTGGAGATGATATTTGCAATCCAAATTGGGAGAATCCATGTCAGAAGCAAAGGGGACCGTGTCTTTCCTACTCCAAACAGCACTCTTATGAGAAATCACAGAGATGGACCATCTGAGTGCACTCCCACCAATGATCGCCTCTGCCCCGAAAGAGACACCCTTGGCATATGGGGCCTGACTGGACCCCAGGTTTGGAGTATGCATGGTTCACAGATGGGTCATCTAACTGATGGCAATATACTTCTGGAATTCCTCAAAGGAAGACATAAGCAACCTTACTATTAAGGAATAGAAGGATGCTATTATAGGAGGAATTATTCTTTTAATAATTATATTGCTTAAGTGTTTTCTTCAGTACATATCTCAGTAGTGCTCCATCAACAGAACCACACTCTAGGTGCTTATGGCCTTGAATATCCAAGCTATGCCCCCCCCAGAGACATGGTTCAAGCTTGGATTGCAGAGACTACATGAGCTGCATGCAACTTCCCAAGTTAGAACCTGCTGCCATGCCTGGTGCCCATATCAACCTGCCTGACTGAGAGGATCAACCTGGAGAGGACAACAGCAAAAGCTCACGCTGGGACTTATGGGGTATTGGGGACTCCTATAGTTAATTGTTGAAATCAAAAGGAGATCATTCCTCCTATGTGTATTTAAAAAAAAAAAAAGCAATCTCTGTTTAGATATGTCAACTATATAGGCTCAGCCCCATGGCTATCCGGTGAAGCATTATAGATTAGATAAGAGAATGTTTCTGTTAAGTGCGTTTACCCTCAAGCAATGGGTTAGGTTCTTGAAAAAAGGTCCACCCTGAAGGTGATTTTGCTGATTAGAAAATTATACATCTATTATAGATGTAACATTCTTTACCCCAAAATTTTCTGTATAAAAACTGTCACGAAAGTTTCAATAAATGGGTTCAGAATTCACTCAGCCAAAGAGAGTTGCGTGTTTCTGTTCTCTACCTGGCCCGGGGAGCCCTGGTCTCGAGGCCGCGACTCTGGTCTGTGGCACACAGGACACTAATGGCCCAGACCCTGGAGCTCTGGCATGGCATCTGAGCCCTCTGAGGGCTTTGTCATCTGTGGTCTATGCCAGTGCCCTTACTGTGATGCATTTTTGCTTTGTCTTTATCATAAGTTTGCAAATCAGGCCATGCAAATTAAACTTTGATCTTATTTTAAAACACACTTTATTTCCATATACATTTTAGAATCATCTTATGAGCACTACTAAAATAAAATGCTTGTTTGGATTTGAATCTAGACTTCATGAGTTACTAATTTTTGAGAAACTGTGACTTTAATAATGCATTGGATCTTTCTATTTTCATTTTAGTGAGGAAATATCTATGTTTCTTATGTTACTGTCCTTATTGACATGTGCTGATCAAAATACTTCACTTTATCTTCATATCACCTATGATTTCAACATTTCGTCTTCCAGGTTTCTTTTTCTTTTATCTATTATTTATTCAATTGTATGTGTATACATGTGTGCACGTGTGTGTATGTATGTGTGTGTGTATGTATGTATGTGTGTGTAGAACCACAGAGGAATTCGGGAACCACCATGGACGCCTCCACCTCCTCCTTGTTTACTCTGCCCTGGGATTCACAGGCTCCGCCCTACCAGGACCAGAAACGCAGGCTGCCCCTGCTTCCACCCGGCGTCTATAAGTGGGATCTGGGATCCGAACTCAGGACCTTCCTCCTGCAAGGCAGAGGCTTAACCCCTGAGCCATCTCTCCAGCCCCACCAGGTTTCTTAAGACTGATCTGTTTTATTTTTTTCCTAGAGTTGCACATTGCAGTTTATCTCTATGCTGCATATTTTGACCTGTCACTTTTGATCTTCGGTTGTCTGGTGTTTATTTCTTCATGTCTGCCCTTCTTGCTACTTCTTTCTCTCTCATGCTCATTTTAAAGGAATGAGTTTCATAGTTGTAAACATGGAAAGGCCTCCACCAAAAGAGGGGAAATCCAACACCCATGCTGGAAGAAAACAAGCCACACATTTCTGCCTTGGCTTTGCTTTGGATGCACATTGGGTTTCTGATGTAATCATTCTCGCTGGCGTTTGGCTCTCAACACCCTCTAGTTTCTGCACAATGTCTTCTTGACTCACGGACTTCTTACCACACAATTTCCCAGCATTTGGGTTTTTCCACACCTTGCATGTTGTTGAGTTGTAATGTTTGTGAGAGAGGAGCATGTTTTCCAGACTGCCAGTTCTTCAAACTAAGTTTACGGCCTTCCATATGGTGTTTACATAAATACTTACAAATATACATTTATTATATTTTAAAATATCTGCTAGGGTATTTATTTATAGCCATGCTCTTCCACTGATGATCATCTCCAAATGTGTGTACAATGTCTTTCTATGTACTGAGTGTTAGGTTAAATGGGTTCCTGGCAATGTTCAAATCTTCTATCTACTTACAATTTTAGTAAGATATAAATAAATTATTCACCCTCATGTGGAGAGAGGAATTAAAACCTCCAGCATGATATGGATTTACAGGCAACTCCCATATTTTGTGAGCATCCACTTTAGTATTTTCAGCTGTCATCAGACACACGCGCAGATCTAAGCTACTGGGTCAAACCCAGAACAGCGCTGACTCCTGCCAGGGTTCTACTCGCTCACGCTGGCCACCTGGCCTGGGCCGTCCCTCGCCATATTCACCGTGGCGATTTTACAGCCTATTGCTGCTACCTCCACGGTCCACACCTTTGGATCTGGCTCGGTGGAGCACTATTTCCCCTGACAAATCTCACATTTTTGATTCCATCATTACCCTAAGGCTTTACAGAGTTATGTTCTATGGTACAAACATAACAGAATCGACAGCATGCTGGGTGTCATAGTTAAGCACAGGTGTCAACTTGACTCTTGAGGGTTTGGGCGCTGGGCACAGTTGTGGAGAGTTGATGGTTGAGTTAAGCCCAAAGCAAACCTGCAGGAGATTGTCTGGCTGATGGGGAAGACCCAGCCCATGGTGGGTGGGATTAGGCCCTGGATAAATCACAGAGAGCTGGTTGAGAGAGTCGGCATCTTTCTGTTCACTTGGCCAGACATGCTGGTCTGGCAAGTAAGGATCGTCCATCTCTCAGCTATTACGTGGTGATGGTGTGGCCAGTTCCTTTGGCCCTGGTGTTGGTGCGAGCTCTCCTGTCAAGCTGGACTGAGAACTGTAACCAAACTGTCGTAAGAAAGTAAACTCCTTGTTCCCTTAAGTTGTGTGATGGTCATTTATCAGCAACCATGCAGATGGACTGCAACAGTGGGTTTGACCCCCAAAGCCAGGCTGACACCCCAGCATTGTCAACTGCTCAGGTTCTTTCTACACCTCTCAGTCCAACAGCTTCCAGGGGCTCTGGGGGTTTGGCTCCCTTCTGCTCTTTGATGGGCAGCACCCTTGGCAAAGCCCCGCTGTGCCTCAGTAGGTCTCCCCGCCTTCCTGTCCCCACACAAGCCCTCAGCAGGGTCTTCCAGACTCTCAGGCAGGCCCTGTGGCCTCGATATGTCCACACAATCCTTGGCGCATCCCCATCTTTGGCACGACTGCCTTGTGCACATGACGTGCCCTGGGAGCAGCAAGAAGGAGGAGGGGAGGGGCGTGGGGGAAGTGTGGCGTGGTGGGGGGAGTGTGGCATGGGGTAGGAGGGGTGTGGGGTGCGAGTGGGGGTTGTTTGCAGTCAGGTGTGGCCTGGCTGGTGGCTGAAGATGCTCAGAATCCTAAGATGTCGTGGCAACCGCATGCACGCTGAGAGGTCTTCCCAAGGTCGGTCCCAGCCATCCCATCGGGCAGCAGGCTGGAGAGAAACCGCCAGAGAACACAGCAGCTTTGGGTCTAGGGAACGGCCCTCACTGGGGCTTCATGCACCCCAGTCTCTCTGTGTCCTTGGGTTTTGGCAGCACTTACAACTACTTGGGGACGGAGGAGTAGGAGATGGCTCAGTGGTCGAAGCCTTTGTCTCAGAAGCAAAAAGACCTGAGTTCAGATCCCAGATCCTACATGAAAACACCAGGTGGAAATGATTATTGCCTGTACTTCTGACCCTGAAAGACAGAGACTAGGAACCCCAGAGCAAAGCCACTGGGAGGCAGAACAATCCAGAATGATTTCTGACGTCACTCTCAAACCTCTACAGGCACACGCAATCAAGTGCCCTCATATATGTACACACGTGCACACACACACACGCACACACGCACGCACGCACGCACGCACGCACACACAGGGTTCTCTGATCGGCCTAGCCTGCGCTCAGTCTGAGGGTGGGAATGACAGTGTTCTGACTCAGCACCGTGAGGGTTGAAGGGCATCCCCGGTGTCCGAGCGGTGCACGTGGCCCTCCCCTCTCCCTCCCCCCGTGTCTGAGAGGTGCACGTGACGCCCCCGGTGTCTGAGAGGTGCACGTGAGCATTTACATGTGGCTTTACGCACTCTGAGCAAATTGTAACTTTAATACATTTTACAAACCATTGAAAATAAAACTGACTTTGGCGCAAAGCGCACAGCAGTCCCCAAGGCTTCCAGGTAGAACTGTGTATGTCAAGGGTCCATTACAAAGTCCCCAAGCCAAAGAGAGAAATGGTTGAAAGACTGTCGAGCTTTTCCCCAAATCATGTTCTCAAAGGAGACTAGCCAAGGGCCCCACTTGCGAGCACTGAGGGTGGCCAGAGACCACTGTGCTCCGGGGATAAACAGGCCTTTGCTCCTAAAAACATGCAAAAGGTTTCTTTCTTCTACTGTCGTTGACTTCTTAGCATGGTGGTCCATCTTCATTGTCAACTTGGTGGGGACGGAAACCCCTGGGGCACTGCTGCCCCCACGGAAGTCAGTTAAGAGAGAAAGGGTCTATTTCAGTGTATAGTTCTGTTATAGTTAGACTCAGCTGCCAACCTGAAGGTTGAGAATTTGACTCTGGGCACCGTTTATAGAGAATTGGTAGCTGAGTTAAACCCAGAGTGAACGTGCAGGAGATTGTCTAGTGAAGGGGGAAGGCCCAGCACAAGCAGATGAATAAAACAGAGGGCACTATTTGAGAAAGGGGGCATCCCTGTGTGCTTGGCCAGACATGCTGGTCTGGCAGGTAAGGATCGTCCTCTCTGAGCTCATGTGTAGATGTGGTGTGGCCAGTTCTCTTGGCCCTTGATGTTGCAGTGGGCTCTCCTGCCAAGCCGGACTAAGAAGTGTAACTGAACTATCATAAGAGAATGAAGCCTTTGTTCCCTTAAGCGTTTGCTGGAGATTTTACCAGCAACCACGCAGGCTGCCACGTTCCTAAGAGATGCAGTCCATCATGGTGGGGAAGGCGCGGTGGCAGGAGCAGGAACCTGGTCACCTGCAGCTGCATCCAGGAAGCAGAATGAGCCCAGGAAACGGGGCTGGGTCTGTCGAGACTCAAGGCCCACCTTCAGGGACATGCTTCCTCCAGCAAAGTCTGCTTCCTAAAGGTTTTACACCCCAACGGCATCACAGCCGGGGAGCAGGAGTTCCAGCACCTGAACTGTGGGGGATAATTCACATCCACGACACAGCACAGAGCAGCGTGTGGATGGGTGTGTGGACGCAGCAGGGGCGGAGCCCAGGGAAAGCAGGTGCGGCGAGACGAGTCTGCACAGAGCCTGCGGAGAAGCATGGCCGGCGGCGCAGCCAAGGAAGCTTCTGACCTTCTCTGGCCGTGAGTTCAGCATGGGGTGAGTTGGCTCACAGGTTACAGCAGGGTGAACCCCATCTCCCACATGACGGGCGAGGTGGCGCACTCTATTTTGCTGTGACCCCATCTGGAAGGACTCATTAGCGAGCCAGAGCCGGCAGAAGCGCAGAATCAGGCCCCTGGGGAAAGGTGAAGGAAATTGACTTTGAATTGAACTCGGGAAGGGACGGCCAGCAGAAATTGGACTGCTGGCTCCGGATGCACCAGGGGGCCGGACCCGAGACCCCTTTCAGAGCGCCGCCGCCCGACTCAGCATCCTTGACCCCGAGGTTCTGAGCCAGCCTTCAGCTCCGGGATGCTCCTGTAATCTGATTTCAGCGTAAAGTCGGCTTCCAGAAGACGCGTGCTCAGAAGTGCTTTACGGATAGCTGGAACTTACCAGTAAGACAAACGAGGGAGTGAGAGACGCCTGCCGAAGGGCCGGTGTGCAGGTCCCCGGACGCCTAAGCTGGGCAGTGTTACCACACAGAGCAGCATTGCTGGGGAGCAGGGAGCACCACGGGACCCTGGGGAGCACCACGGTACAGCCCCACAAGAAGGCACCAGCTGCTGGCAGCCACCGGAATCTCCGTGTCTTTTACCAGCTGCCCCTGAAGACCCGGCCCTCGGGGACGGGCCCCCAGATGCCGATGGACTGAGGACGGCGACTCTCCTGGGGGCTTCAACACCCTGAGGTGGGGTCGCCGCCGCAGCTCCCACGGTCCAGCCCGGTGGGATTCGTGGGGTTCCTGGGGTCCAGCCCAGTGCGACTTCCGCAGCTCGACAATAACTTCGCTGTGCTTTAAATCGAGTCACCGTCAGCTTCAAGAACATGTTCTCTTCGCACTTCCTTGGCCGTGTGTCACTTCATTTTCTGTTTTTCGCTGTGCTGACTAATGCGTGAAGTGATGGCTTCATCGTGGCCACTTCATCGAGCGTCACTGGACTTTGTCCTCATTCATTCTACCCCCACCTCCTCCACTGTCCCCTTCCTGCCTCCTCCACTGTCCTCTTCCTTCCGTCTGCTGTAGGGCACCACGTAGATCCTGTCGTCTGACACCCCGCTCCCTCCTCTCTCCTGATCCCTTTCCAGTCTCTGCCCTAAACGTCGCATGACACATTTGCACACAGAGACAACACACACCGAGTGTGTCAGGGGACCCAAGGGTGACTTCGGGAGTCATCCTGATTGCTCCGCCGCCTTATTGCTTTGCTCTGGGGCTCCCCAGGCTCTGCCTCCCAGGCTGGCATCTCAGGCTGCCGCCATCTCTGTCTGGCACTATTACATTATAAATGGGGATCCAAACTCAAACCTTTTTGCATGTGAGGCAAAGCTTTAGCCCCTGAGCCATCACGCCGCCCTCGGTGAGCGCGAGGGAGGCCTGATGAATGGCGTCACCTCGCACGGGGCCTGCTGACGTCTCGGTTCAGCTTTAGAATCGGCGCTGACGTCAGCGCGACCACATGTGGGTTTCATTCCTCAGAGCCTCTTGTGGAAAGGGGGACTCAAAAGTGTGTCACGGTCTCACTGCTCCATTGCCAGAGATCCACATCAGCCATTCGCAATAACTCTCCAGTCTGCTCTTACTGTAATCCTAATTAGTTGCCATTAATTTTTAAAAAGCAAGAAATTAGCTTCTCACTTTTTTAAGTGGAGAAAGCAGAAGGATTTCAAGACGAAGAGGACGGCATGAAATGGGCGTGAGGAGGGCACCGCGGCACACGTAACCTCAGGGCTCTGCTGGCGGAGTGTGGCTTGGCTCTGCCAGTTTCCTCTCACATCACTTCCTGTGCAAGGAAACACGCGGGAAAAATGGTGGGTTAAAGGAGAAATAAACTGGGGTGACAGGATGGCTCAGCAGGTGAGAGTGCTTCCGAGGCAGCAGATGCAGGAAGAGCCCCAAAACCTGCGCGGTGGAAGGATGGAAGGGAACCCGGCAGGATGCCCCGGCCTCCATGTGTGACGCAGGGTGTACACTTGTATGCCCACTCGAACTCATACACACACATACACATACATATTCACACACACATACATGCACACACGCACACACACACTAAGTAAATATAAAAAAAATTAAAGGAAAGAGACTTGAAGCAAAGTGCTACAGTGACCGTTGGTTGCATATATAGTCAGAGACGATGCAGGAAAAATGGATGAAAGTGAGAAGGAAATGAATGCATCAGTCAGCATAAAGGTGCCCTCAGCTCTTCATCCTGGGTGACCACAGAAAAGATGCAGAGGGCTGAAGTCGCCCACGCAGACGCCGCTGGGCAGAGTCTGGCTGTCGGGTCTCTATTCTCCTTTGACTTGTTCGTTTGACAGGATAAATTTAAGTTTAATTGACAAATTTTACTCAGAGCAATGAATTTTTTCCAATTTGTACATTTATGCATGTATGCATTTTATTACACACAATGGAACTTTATTCAGAACCATATGTCTTTATAATATGACACATATGTGCATTTTATAACACATGCAGAATATGGTAAACATTAAGAAGAAAATAAAGGGCTAAAGAGATGGCTCAGGGGTTAAGATTCTGCCTCATAAGCAGAAGGTCCTGAGTTCAGATCCCAGGTCCCATGTAAAAGCACCAGGCAGAAAGGGAACCAGCCTGCACTTCCGATCCTGGTAGGCAGAGCCTGGGAAATCCCAGAGCAAAGCAAAAAGGAGGTAGAAGCAACAATCCAGGATGATTCCTGAAGGTACCCTTGAACACACAGTGCCCTCTGATACACGCGCACACACACACACACACACACACACACACACACACACACACACACATACAAAGAAAGAAAAAAACCAAAATCCCATTTGAAAAACTGGAGAGATGAGTCAGAAATTAAAGCCTTTGTCTTGCCAACTAAAGGACCTGAGTTCAAATCCCAGATCCCATGTAAGTGCCGGGTGGATATGGCCTGTAATTTTGACCCTGCAAGACAGAGGAGCCTGGGAAACTCCAGAGCAAAGTAATGAGGAGGTGGAGCGATCCAGGAAGATTCCCAATGTCACCCGTGGGCCCCCACAGGCTCACACACTCAAGTCCCCCCTTCTATGCTCAGTCACACAGGTACACACACGTGTGCTTGCATACAGAAAAAAAAAAAAAACAAGAGGAAATCCTCAGAAGAGAAATGAATGGTAAATTTTCAGAAAAGACATGCAAACACAGCCAAGTTCATTTATAATTAGGGACATGCAAATTAAACTAGAATGAGAGATTAGTTTACAGATTGCAAATCAATAAAATTAATTAGAAAATACGTTGGAGAAACTATGGAATAATAAAACTCTTGTACATTCCATGGCAGAAACAAGCTAAAAAGATTATATGGCTACTAAACCGGGGCTATGGAGAATATTAGAGGCAATAATCAAGAAGGACAAATATATCCAGAGGCTATAGGGAACAAATAATTCCAATATAAGAGCTGAACAAAGGAATACAAATGCAAACATCATTCAATATTAACCTTAAATGTCAATGGGGTCAGTTTCCCAGTCAAGAAATATAGGCTTTCAAGAATAGCCAAACCATTTTGAGCAAGTAAAACACTGCTGGAGGTATCGCCATACCGAATTTCAAGCTATACTACAGAGCCATAGTAATAAAAGCAGCATGGTACTAGAACAAAAATAGATGCATAGATCAATAGATCAGAACAGAGGACTCAGGTATAAGCTCACTGGTTTATAGCCACTTGATTTTGACAAAGGTGTCAAACATGCACACTGGGGGAAGGCAGGCGTCTTAACAAGTGGTGCTGGGAAAACTGGACATCTACATGTAGAACAATGAAAGTTGACCGTTGCCTCTCACTTTGCACAAGAGTTAACTCCAAGTAGATCAAGGACTTCAACGTCAGACCTGACATTTTGAAACTTTTAGAAGAAAAAGTGGGAAATATACTTGAGCTGATGGACTTAGATAAAGTACAGGACCCCAATTGCCCAGGAACTAAGATCAACAATCAACAAGGGGGACTTCATGGAATTAAAAGCATCTTCTGCAAAAGAAACTCTCAATTCCCACAACATGGGAAAAAAATCTTCATCATCTATGAATCTGACAAAGGATTAATCTCCAGATTATATAAAGACCCCAAAATAATTGGACACCAAGAAAGCAAACAACCCCATTGAAAAAATGGGCCCTGGAACTAAAAAGGGACTTCTCACGAAAGGACATTCAAATGTCAAACAAATATCTTAAAAATGCTCGACTTCTCTGACCATCAGGGAAATGCAAAGTAAAACCAACCTGAGATACCATCTTATCCCAGTTAGATAGGCAAACATAAAAAGCACACATAGAAAAGAATGTTATTCAGGCTGTAGAGAAAAGGGAACATTTATTTATTGCTGGTGGGAGTGCTGATTGGTACAACCACTTCGGAAACCTATCTGGAGGTTCCTCAGAAAGCTAAACATATGACCCAGCTGTACCACTACTAGGAATGTTCTGAAGACTCTGCATCTTATTACAAAGACATTTGTTCTTCTATGTTCGTTACAACTCTACTTACAATAGCAAGAAAATGAAATCAACCAACATGCCCAGCAACAGAGAAATGGGTAATGAAACTGTGGTATGTGCTGCGGTCAGCCTGCATGGTTGCTGATAAATGACCATCAAACAGCTTAAGGAACAAGACGTTTATTTTCTCTTACGATTACTGGTTACAGTTCTCAGTCCAGCTTGACGGGAGAGCATCCATCAACACCAGGGCCCAGGGAACTGGCCACACCATCTCTACATAATGGCTGAGAGAGGGACGATCCTTACTTGCTAGACCAGCAAGTCTGGCCAAGTGTACACAAGGATGTCAACTCTCTCAACCAGCTGTCTGTATTTTATTCTAGGGCCTAATCCCACCCACCATGGGCTGGGCCTTCCCCATGAGCTAGACAATCTCCTGCAGGTTTGCTCTGGGCCTAACTTAACCACTAATTCTCTACAAATATGCCCAGAGCTCAAACCCTCAACTGTCAAGTCAATACCTGTGCCCAACTATGACAGTACATATACACAATGGAATATTATTCAATCACAGAAAAGCATAAAATTGTAGAATTTGCTGGTAAATGAATGAAGCTACAGAACATAACATTAAACAAGATATCACAGACACAAAAAGACAAACACTACATGTTCTTTCTTGTATGTGGTTCCTAGCATCGAACTCTTGACTGGGTTATTTGGCTAGAATTCCAGTGTGATTACGGAAATGGTGGCACATGCCCAGGTCGTCACGGCTACTTCTGGGCCTGAGAGGCTTGGGTCAGCTGACAGATTCCGTGGTACTGGATTCGGAGATAGAGTCGGGCATGTTGGCGCGGTCACGACAGAGGCAGCCAAGGATTTGGAGAGGATTTGGTGGAGGTGGATGAGTGTTGTCTGCTGTGTGGTCCTCATAGCCGAAGCTGAGGATACCGTTGGGTTTTTGCACCATGTGGGGTCCCTTGCGCTTCTGCCTGGTGTGCTGGGGATGCTCTGTGGTGCTGCGTTTTGGTTTATGATTTGGGAATTTTGTTTCCCTCACAATGTTGTGAAGTCTACTCCTATTTCTTTGAAGTGATACAATTTCTTTTTTCTTTTTTAATGAAGTCTGTCACGCTCAGCAAGCAGGAAACGCTTTTTTTCTTTCTAAAACCACTTCAAGGAAAAGTTCCCGTCCCCGACTGTTCTGGAAATACATCACAGGGCCTCTTACCTGGCCTCCTGCTCCCCTGCCTCCCGCTGTGTAAGTCCTTCCTCACCTCACCCTTGTGCCACCCTTCTTGTCCCTCCTTCTCCCTTCCGCGCTGCTCCCATCTGTGAGTGGACACCTCACTGGTCAGCAGGGGATACGATGTTTGCTGTGGTGTCCACATGATCTGTCTACACTCGTGTAATCCTGAGATGAGGTACCTGTCTCCACCACGCCCAGTTCTGTGCTGTGAGACAACACTGGGGCCCAAGCAACTTAAGGGAGAAAAGGAAGATTTATTTCACCTACGGTCCCAAGGGGAGACACGGTCCTTTGTGTCCAAAAAGACATGGCTGGTTAGGAGCTGAAGACGGACTGAATCGCATCCATCAAGGAGGCTGAGAGCTGCCAACAAGCCAACTGCAAGAACAGACCTCTCCTGGAAGTAGGGTGGAGTTAACCCATCTCAATGCCCACCCCGTGGCTGCCTTCTTCCCATAAAGTTCCATCTCCTAAAGGTGCCGTGATCTTCCCAAACATGAGTCTGTGGGTGCTGCTGTCAGCCTGCATGGTTGCTGATAAATGACCACCAAACGGCTTGAGGAAATAAGGAGTTTATTTCCTTACTGACAGTCTGGTTACAGTTCTCAGTCCAGCTTGACGGGAGAGGACGCACCAACACCAGGGCTGAGGGAACTGGCCACACCATCTCTACATAATGGCTGAGAGATGGACGATCCTTACTTGCCAGACCAGCATGTCTGGCCAAGTGTACACAAGGATGCCCACTCTCTCAATCAGCTCTCTATCTTTTATTCCAGAGCCTAGTCCCATCCACCACGGGCTGAGCCTTCCCCATCAGCTAGACAATCTCCTGCAGGTTTGCTCTGGGCTTAACCCAACCACTAATTCTCCACGAATGTGCCCAGAGCGCAAACCCTCAAGTTGACACCGGTGCCTGACTAGGGCAGTGGGGGCGCATGTCAAACCATGTCACAGCATTCCTTGGTGGGGACCACAGCACCAGGGGAACTCCTTGTGCTGAGAGTGGTAGTTGCTGAATGAGATCAACAAAGAAGGCTTTCCTGTGCTTGATTCTTTCAGCACCTCAGGTAGTGGAGCCTGGGGTGATGGTCCCCGGTGCCAGGCGCTGTCCTAGGGGCAGGAACGGTGGCGTCCATGGTGGTTGATTTTGTTGTTTTGAGAGAGGAACCTCGGCATGTGGCCAAGGCTGTTCTTGAACTCCTCAACCCCCCACCACCTACTGAGAACCAGGAGAGCAGGCGAGTGCCTACCCTTGCAGTTCTCTCTCTCTCTCTCTCCAATACCGAGCAATACTGCATTGTGTGTACAGACCACATTCTCAAAGCATCTAGAATAGTGAACACTTAGAGAGACGATACACAGTGGTGGTGCGGAGTTGCACAGCGAGGGGCAGATCTTGTCAGTGGGTGCAAGGTTTCAGACTGCTATGCCAGTTAGTCGAAGATGCCAACCTGACAACTAAAGGCTGAGCCCAAGACGTGAAGAATTATTAGGTAAGGCAAATCCTTGCCAAGCCTTAGGAAAGCATCTAATTGACATGGATGTCCTGGGCAGGTGGGTGGATAAAGCAGAGAGACGCTTCCGGGTCTTGCACACTGGGGCACACAGGCACGTAGGCACGGCGGCTACTACAAAGCACGCCTATCTCTCAGCTGGTGAGCATGTGGCGTGACAGGTCCCTTGGCCGTGGATGCTGGTATGAACTCTGCTGCCGTGCTGATGAATACAGCCAGAAATCATAAGTAATGACAAACCGTGTGTTTGTGAAGACACCGGATGGAAGTGAGGAGGAAACGCATTCCCCAGGGATGGAAGCCAGGGAGGAAACACACTCCCCGTGGGACAGACAGGCACCACCCGAGCTCTTGCATCTCTTGACGCACGCTCGTCTAGCGAGGCGCTAGGAGGAAGGGGGCGGCCACGGAGGGGGGGGGCTGGAACGCAAAGGAAGACGTGTGCAGAGCACGTTAAGGCCCATTGGTTCTGGCACATTCCTTGCCACTGCTAAGTGAAAGAGGAGCCATTTCATTCCGAGGGCAGCAAATGACCAGCCTCCGGGGGCGCAGAGCAGAGTGTACCCTCATAGGTGCCCGCTCCAGTGGTTATGTAGGTTTCTTGGGTTGTTTGCTTTCAGCCTCCAGTTTTCCAACAGCTTCAAGCTTCCAAACCCAATGCAATAAAACCCACTGAAAGCAGAAGAAAATCAGCTTTAAAGGCTTGTGCTGGGCTCATCACACTCAGGCCCCCACACGGGGGGTGGGGGAAGAGTGAGGGGGGCATTGTAAACATAGCTCGCCTGCGGCTCCTCCTCAGTCCCGGGGCAGGAATGTGCATCTACACCTGCCTCCCTTCTTCTCCTCTCACACTTTTTAAAAAATTTTTTATGTTCTTTTAGGGATTTAGGCATGAACGCAATGAATTTGCGCCGTCTTCCCTCATCGCCAACCCCAGTGCATGTTTTCCCGTGCTATAAGCCTCCTTCTTCCCCACCCGCCCCCTCCCACTCACATCCGTCTCTGTGTCGGCTCACTAAGTCCCATCCGGGTTACTTTACTGAAAGAAGAAAATGGAACGGGGAAAATCCACTTGAACTAAGAACCATTATCTCCCTATTTCTAACCAACAGAAATCGAGCACGTGGGCAACCGAGTCGCAAGCTTGTTCTAAAGGACAGAAACAGTGCTCTAAGCCCTCCCAGGGAACAGTGCAGGAATCAGTCCTCTGTGGGTGGGAAGGAGCAAGTTTTAGTAGGCACCGAAGGATCGATATTACACAGATGACAAATTTCGCACTTGCCCTGCGCTGACCTTCCCCGCCCATCGAGCTGGTAGCAGGCAGAAAGGGAGCCGTAAACTTGCCATCTTGCTGCTAAGTAAATCACAGCCACACGTCTGCCGCGTTAGGCAGGAGAGGAGCAAGCCGGGCTTGCTGGATTCCATGTGTTCGGGCATGGCAGGCTTTGTAGTGAAGGCGACGCTCATCATCCCAAGTCAGCAGGACGCATGCAGTAGCAGACCCCTAGCAGGCATGTGTCCCACCCCCTCCCAGACCTCAGGGACTTCTGTCTCAGCATCAGTGGGCCACACAGACGTTACTGGCGGTCAGCGGCCAGGCACTGTTCAGACCCTCATGGCTACGGACACTGAGGACACGCACGCTTGGCTGTCAGAGCACACCCAGAGCGTTAGTTAAAGAAAATGTCACCCCCCAATTTTCAACGCATGAATGATCTTTACATCGAATTTCTTCTGTTTTCTTGTTTTTCTGTTTGCATGTGTATGTTTCTTGTGGGGTGTGTGGGCATGTGAGTCCATGTGTCCTGTGCACGTGTGTTTGTGTGTGCTGTGTTTGTGTGTTCACTGCTTGTGGAAGATCAGGACTCACCTTCAGTCATTCTTCTGTCTCGTTGTCTTGGAGGCATAAGGTTGCTCATCAAACACACAGGCTGCTCTGGCCACACAGCTTGCTCTGGGGATTCCTCAGTCTCTGCCTTCCAGGGTTGGAATTACCAGTGGACCGCCATGCCCACCTGGAATCTATATGGGGTCTGGGCATCCGAACTCTGATCCTCTTGCTTGTGCAACAAGTGCTTTAACCACCCTCACCCCTGATCTCCCTCCATTTCAAGTGGCTGCTCCCGGGTCAATAGTTCCCAGCCCTTCTATCTGACTGAGCATGCTCAGTGATCACGACTGGCTCTGGCAGTAATTCCCAGGGGAACTCGTGGACCAAGGGAGGGACACCCATTGAAAGGGGCGAACAGTGGACTCTCTTCTGCCACTTGCTGCCATCCCCTCCCCCCAAGAAGTCCTCGTCAGCTGAGAGAGGACCAAGATGCCTCTGAGGGGCACTTTAACACACGACTTCATTTTTAAAGAATAATCTTTCTAAAATCATGATGATCTGGCTGGGGAGATGGCTCAGGGTTAAAACCTTTGCCTTACAGGCAAAATGGCCTGAGTTCAGATTCCCACATCCCACATAAAAATGCCAGGCATAAATGGCTGCAGCCCATAATTCTGGCCCTGGAAAGAAGAAGCTGGGAAACCCCAGAGCAAAGCAATTAGGAGATAGAGCAATCAGGGTAATTCTCAGTGCCACTTCAAGTACCCTCTGATACACACACACGCACGCACACACACACACACACACACTCATACACAAACACACAAAAATACAATCAAATGAGGAAGATCTCATTTGATTTCCCCTTGGCCCCCAGCCCCATCCTGAGAGACAGTAAGCGGAAGTCCTCTTTTGTCTACCTGTGGGTTGAACAGCAAGGACAGAAAGTCAACTGTGAGTCCTAACACAGTGCAGCAGCAGCTGACGCTGTGGGGGCCACACTTGCTGCCTCATCTGCCTCCCTTGATCCCCCCATGCTGCTGTGAGCAAGGCCCTGACCCTGTCACGACAATGGTATGAAGATGGGAAACCGAGGCACGGGCTGCTCAGCCCACACAGCGAAGGTCACATGCAGGACGGATGCCGGGCTTCCTCCTTCAGTGGACTGAGCTCATGACCCCGTGACCTGGTCCCCACACTGCAGGACCCAGAGGATGGAGCGTCATGGCGACACCAGGCCTGGGGTCAGTGCTGCTTTCTCTACATCCAGAAGTTTCCACACCAAGTACTGTTGGAAATACTCTTCTAATGAAATATTTAGATTCAAAAGTAAAAACTAGGACTTAAAGTCTCTTCAAATAGGATGGAGAGAGCAGACATTGGTTTGGATCTGTTTTCTGCCAGTCTCCTTACTCTTCCCTGGCACATTCCCCAGCGCCCCAACACTGCGGTTCTGATTGCGTCTCCTAGCAACCAGGGGAGACAGCTGCTCGTCATCCCTGGGCCACTGTTCACAACCATAACACATTCGGGCGAGTTTGTTGGAGCGTCTGAGAGGAGTCACAAGCAAACGCCCTAGACTTTCTGAACGTCTCTGCTCAGGCAGGACGTGCCATGCGCACCTTGCCTTTTTATCTACTGTCGCTCCAGCCCGCGTCCACCCTGCCAGGTGAAGAGGCCGCCCCCCTCGACTTGAAGCTCGGCTGAGCCGGGACGTGGCTCAGCAGGGACGTACATGCCAGGAAGCATGGTGACCGGAGTTCTGGACTCAGGACTGGATGTAAATTCAGGTGAAAACAAACAAACAAACAAACAAGACAGTTACGCCGCACTTGTCATCACAACACTGCGAAGCCGAGAAAGGCAGACCCCCGGGATTTCTGGCTTGCAGTCTACGTAAGTTCCAAGCCTCAGAAACACCGGATGACATCTGAGGTTAACTCTTCCCTCCAAACACATATGTACACACATGGGTATACATGTGCACACATGCACATACACATGTGTGCACATACATGTACACATATACGCCACCCACCCTACACATATGTTCATGAGCATGTGCACGCTCACATACATGCATCTACATTCACATGCACACATACACAGATATCACACACATATACATATACACACCATACATATACATGCATAGGCATGCACACATATGAACACATTCACATGTGCACATACACGTGTATGCACATGCATATACACATATGCACCACATGTCCATTCATGAGCATGTGCACGCACACATACATGCATACATATTTGCGCATGCACATACACAGTGTCACACTTATACACATATACAATATACATATATACATATACATCACACATACACATGCATGGACATGCACACACACATATATACATACATACCACACAGACATCACACATGCACACACACGTATGCACATACATACCCATACAAACACTATAGCACACACATACATACACACACACACACATTTCTCAGCACTACTTTGATGCATCGATGAGTTCTGATATTCACAGGAGTGCGTAGCCTTGGTCTTCGGCCACAAATGATCTGGAATTTCCAGAAGATTCAGTGAATACCTACTTCAGGCACTCAGGAGTTCTCGTCTGAATTCAATTCCCCTTTGTCAACCAATGATAAGCGACTTCATGGCGGAGCCCAGTGCCGGGCCGAGAGCTGGTAGAGTCGAGGGCAGCTGGATCTGCTCTGCCCTGGACCGCTAGAGCAAGTGAAGGAGACGCGGCCACCGGATCGTGGAAGACGAAACATGCTGGGCGGCAGCTCGCCATGAAAGAACAGAGCTTACAGTTGGGAGTCACAGGAAGGGCCACCAAGTAAATACCCATCGCGCGCATGCATTGCCATGCACCCAACCCCCTCTGATCTCTTTCTAGATCATGAGGCAAGTCACCCGGAAATGGAAACAGAAGTCTTGGAACAAAGGAATCAGGACAGGGCCAGAGGGACGTGCTCCCTGGTGGAGGGACTAAAGGCCAGCACCCCAGGATGGTAAGAGTTGAGGCTATGGCTGGAGCTCAGTGGGCAGAGCGCTTGCCCAGCAGGCACAGAGCCTAGGGATGTAGCCCAATGGGTAGAAGACTTGTCTGGTATTCATGAAACCCTGGGGATCTGACCCACCGAGTATATGCACAGACCCTGGGGATCTGACCCCCGAGTATATGCACAGACCTGCGGATCTGACCCACCGAGTATATGCACAGACCCTGGGGATCTGACCCACCGAGTATATGCACAGACCCTGGGGATCTGACCCACCGAGTATATGCACAGACCCTGGGGATCTGACCCACCGAGTATATGCACAGACCCTGGGGATCTGACCCACCGAGTATATGCACAGACCCTGGGGATCTGACCCACTGAGTATATGCACAGACCCTGGGGATCTGACCCACTGAGTATATGCACAGACCCTGGGGATGTGGCCCAGAGGTTACAACACTTGCCCGGCATGCACAGAGCCCTGGGTTCGATCCCCATACTGTCTAAACCAGATGCAGTAGAGCCTGCCTGTCATCCCTGCCCTGGAGGGATGAAGGTCATCCTCAGCTACCTACAAGCCCCAGGCTGGCCTGGACTACAAGGTGTCCTTCACACCACAGGGCCTGTGAAACCGGGTTGTGCAATGTGGAATGTCTTTCGATGGTTTGACAGAGATCGTTCATTATCATAAACCCTTGTCCCTCGGAAGGGTGGAGGAAACCCAGGGCCTTCCATCAGCTGCCAGTGGGCAGCTGGGTTGCTCTAAGCCTGCTCTGCTCCTGAAGGACAAATCATGCTGCATTGAGCTGCATTTCCAAAGTCTGCGTTCTCTGCGGAGTCTTGTCTCCGCGAGCGCTGGCCATTGACTGAGGGTGGGGCGCAGGGACTCACTGCGAGTGGAAAAGGAAACTCGAGGCTTTCCATAGAGAAAGGCACAGAACATCCCAGCCTTCTCTGCACACAGTGAGTGACAATCCAGGAGCGTCGCACGGAGAGGATTGTGTTTTCCTTTCTGCCAGCTCTTTGAAGAAAGAAAATTGGAGCATTTTTGAAACAATATGTGGATCTTTTTTAACTAAAGGACGGCTGAAGAGACTCACCAAGTAGGTTTCATTTAGTTTACTAGGCAGACTAGCTTTCCATCCACAGTCTCTCTGGGGGGGTTGCACTCATGCGTGAGGGGTTCATATGTGTGTGTGCACATGTTCATATGTCAGGGATACATGTGTGCATGCATTCATGTATGAGAATACACAGTGTGTGCTTGTACTCATATGTGAGGGTCATGTGTTGTATTCATGTGTGAGTGGTGCTTAAGTGTGTATCTAGTCATGTGTCGGGAATGCACATCTGTGCACATGTGCATACACTCACATGTGATAGGTACATACATGTGTGCATGTATGATTCAGGCTTGCTGCTTTAAATCTTCTGCAAGCAACTGCAGCCAGCCTCTGCATGCCTAAAAATCCAGCAGAACGACTATGTGCAAAGCAGCTTACGCAGTACTAGGCACGGTGATAATCTAGAGGCAGTTTAAGGTTCAAGAAGGTTATGTGCCAGCACACTGCCATTGCATTAGTGACTTGAGTGGGGGCAGATCTGGCATCCTGAGGTCTTAGTAGATGACCTTACTGACTACACCCAGGGCTGAAAGCGGTTTCTGCTTTCTTCAGCATTTCGTTTGTGATCGGTAGATTAGGAGGTAGATGAAGGTCTGTCTCAGTTCCCTCGAAGGAGAGTGCGTAACAAGCAAGCGAATAGGGGATGGTCAGACTGAGGGAGTTAATCCAAATGATGAATTCTGAAAAATTGCATGAAGATGAGCTCCCTGGGTGAAATAAATAAAAGGTGAGCTTATCGGAATGAGGGAGATTCGATAACAGTCTGCAACACAGCCAAAGAATGCCAACCTGTCACCCACCAGATGCACCAACAACTCCACCAAAGTGTGCCAACCTGTCACCTACCCAGACTTAGCAGTATTTCTGAATGCTTTGCTTTCCCTTCCCACGCATGTTGCCATAGCGACCCAGACAGTCTCTGCTCATTACTTCTTTCCACCCCATGGTTGCTCTTTACGCAGAGTAAAAAAGTTCTCCAAACTCCATGTCCGGGCCGGATGTCACCGTCTGTCTTCTTCCCCCAATGAGGGAGCCGGAAGTCAAGGAGATTTCTTCCTTCTCCTCTGGAGACAGATACAAAGCACGCCTGTGAAGTCAAAACAGCTGTGTGACGCTTGCCTTGGAAGAGCAGAAAGTTTCCTCAAATGGTCTAGAGAAGAGAGAAAGCTAAATGAAGAAACTTCTAGAAACCAGCTCATTAACCTGCACACTGGGAGCACAAAATGGTGCATCTCGACAGAACAGCTTAAAGGAGCCCTTGGAAGCTCTCCTGGGTGAGTGACAGGAGGACACGCCCTCTTTGCTGAGTGACAGGAGGACATGCCCTCCTGAGCACAGACATCAATCTTTGGTGTCTGGCACTGAACGCTGTGTGAGAGGCGAGTGCCCCCCCTCCAGGGAGTGTGGGTGTCAATGATGCTGACCTGGAGGTGCAGTGCTGGGAAGTTTCTCCACCGAGGACAGAGCAGGAAAGAGAGAAGGGATGGTGGGGGACAGCCAGGATGCTGCAGGACCCCTCAGTACCCATGAGCACAAAGACCTCAGGATACTCAGGCACCCGTGGGAAGTGGCGAGGTGTTTGTGCGAGGCCCGTGCATAGCGTGCTGTCCACTCTCATTACTTCTTTCCACCCCATGGTTGCTCTTTACACAGAGTAAAAAAGTTCTCAGTAATCTCCAGGTGACTTGTAGAACTATAATGTGGTTGACGCGAGCGGACAGACGAAGGTTCGAGAGACAGCACAGGCCTCACGGGAGTGGACAAACCAGAGCCGGTGTCCACTTCCAGGCTGGGTTGGGAAAGGTCAGGAAAGAAAGGGAGGTGGGATGACAGGGACTTGAGAGAGAGAAAGAGACATACGGGGAGGTCTGAGGATGGTTCAGGCCCATGCGGCAGCCTGGGAGACCCTTCTTGTATGTGACTGAGGAAGAGGAAGGGACCCATGTCCTCTTGCTAAGAACGACAAGAAGCCGGTCACCTCTGTTGGGATTGGGGGGGAGACAGGGAGGCAGGGAGACGATTCCTGTGGACTCAGCCCTGTTACTGGGCCCTTAAAGTAGGAAATGCAGGTAGAAGAAATGAAAGAAACCAAGATGGTGGCTTTCACGGCACATGTGAGCATGATGGCAAGGTCCGTCCCAGCGAAGACGGACAGCTGCTGCGGGATGGCAGGAAGCAGCTGTGCGCACTGAGCACGCAGCGGTGTTTCCCGAGTGTCTTCTGCCCGTGGCAGATAGACTTAGAGATGCAGAGCCACAGATGTGACCGCGCCCCACGGGACACGCGGGAGACCCGGGTGACTCACTGGTCACTGTATACACTGTGTGTGCACATGTGTTCTTGTGCATGTATGTGTGTGGCTGTGCGTGTGATTATGTGTGTGTGCTTGTGCATATATGTGAATGTGCTTGTGCCCGTATGTGTGTGGTTGTGCATGTGAATGTGTGCACTTGTGCATGTATGTGTGCATGCATGTGTGTATGGTTTCCATATGTGGGGACGTGTGAGTGTACATATGCATGTGTTCAAGAGTTTGTGCAGGTATGTAGCTATGTGAATTTGTGCATATGTGCAGGTACTATCCATGTATGTGGGTGCATAGGTAGTTGTGGAATCTAAATGTGAGGACGTATATGTGTGTATACACATGTGTGTGTGCAGATGTGGTGTCTGTGTGGGGATGTGGGTATGCATATGTATGTATATATGACTATACATGTATGTGTGTGGGTCTGTGCAAGTGTCCATGTGTGAGCATGTGTCCGTCTGTGTACATGTGCATGTATATATGGGTATCCATGTGTGAATGTATGTGTGCCTGTATCTATGTGTGTCTGTCCATGTGTGTTCATGTATATGTGCATATATCTATGTGTGTGTCCATGCATGTGCATGTATGTATCTATGTGTATCCATGTATGTGCAGGTATCTATATGTGCATCTGTGTATGTACCTTGATGCATCCATGTGTATGCATGTATTTATGTGTCCATGTGTGTAGATATCTATGTATGTCCACATGTGTGTCCATGCTTACATATGTATCCATATATGTGCATGTATCTATGTGTGTCCATGGCATGCTTCCATGTGTACCTATGTGTGTGCATGTGTCTATGTGTGCATGTATCTGTGTGTCCATGTGTGTGCATGTGTCTGTGTGTCCATGTGTGTGCATGTGTCCATTGTGTGCATGTGTCCGTGTGTCCATTGTGTGTGTGTCCATTGTGTGCATGTGTCCGTGTGTCCGTGTGTGCATGTGTCTATGTGTCCATGTGTCTATGTGTCCATGTGTGTGCATGTATCTGTGTGTCCATATGTGTCTGTGTGTGCATGTCCGTGTGTGTCCATGTGTGTGCGTTGTGTCCATGTGTGTGTGTTGTGTCCATGTGTATGCATGTGTCTGTGTGTACATGTCCGCGTGTGTCCGTGTGTGCATGTGTGTCCATGTATGTGTTGTGTGTCCATGTGTGTGCATGTGTCCATGTGTGTGCATGTGTCTGTGTCCGTGTGTGCATGTGTCTGTGTCCGTGTGTGCATGTATCTGTGTGTCCATGTGTGTGCATGCTTCCACATATGTCCGTGTGTGGATGTGTCTGTGTGTCCGTGTGTGCACACCTTGTCACACGTGTGGCTCAGAGGCGCTCTCACATAATCCTCTCCTCTCCACCTCATCCAATCTTAGTTTCTCCAGCACTGTAGCAGCCAGGTTGCTGTCTGTTGCTGATCCAGATTTTTGCTCATTCACTTAATCACACCTTCATTCATTCACTCGATCAGACCTCCATTCATTCATTCACACGATCAGACCTCATTCATTCATTCACACGATCAGACCTTCCTTCATTTGCTCCATCAGACCTTTGTTCATCCACTTGACCCGGACGCTTGTTCATCTACTCACACCCAGGGTGTCCATCCGACCCCAGTGTCCACTACATAGACGTGAGCACTATAGCCACCCCCATCACTGGTTTTATTCCCCTCCCCCAGGTGTTTCATTCTTTCTTCCTTTGGTGTCTTTATTTAAAAAATGATCTGCTATATTTTCAAACTTTTTTGCCCCCTGACCTCGGGGTTGGGGGATGGATCAGTGGGCCAGACCAGCTCCGTGTAAGTCTGACTGACATTTGAGGATGGAATGACTTATTCCTGCTGGATGTGATCGGCCCTCTGAGTGCACGACACCTTTGCAGCTTTCAATATTAATAAGCTTGGACTGCTTCATTCATTTTCAAGGTAGCTCAACTGCCACCTCTAGCAGCCACGTACACCCCCAAAAACATTGAGTTATAGAGATCAAAGGTCTACGGAGCAGGCGTGGGGACCCTCTCCTGCAGAGCCTAGTCACCCTGTGAAGGAGAGAAAATGGATTTAGCACAAGTTGGAAATCCACATCCGTTTTTCTGGACGGAGCTACATCTGCACCTGCAACTCTGCCATAGACCCGCCAGACAGGGCAGCTTTATCTGTGCTTTTACATCAAATGAGGACATGATTGCTTCTGACTCTGCAAGGAACTGGCTTGATCAGAAAGAAAGCCGAAGCTGGGGAGGTGGCTCAGGGGTTAAAACTCTGCCTCGCAAGCCAAAGGACCTGAGTTCGAATCCCAAATCCCACATAAAAATGCCTGCTGAAGATGGCAGCAGCCTGCTGGTCCAGGAAGGCAGAGGCTGGGAAACCCAGAGCAAAGTAATGAAGACGGTGGAGCCATCCAGGCTGATTCCTAATGCCACCCTTAGGCCTCCACGGGCACACAGAGTGCCCTCTGACACATGCACAAAAGGAAAGAATGAAGGAAGGGGGAAGGAATGGAGGGAGGGAGGGAGGAAGAGCTAGAGCTGCTGCAGCCCGGGAAGGTGTCACCAGCTCCTCCACAATCAAGGGTGTCGCCACTTGTGCCACAGGCCCGAAAGACCATCCAGAGCCCGGCCGTGAGACGTCATGTTCCCAGTTTCAAGTCAGCACAGTTGAAAAGCGACCACATGCATCGTTTCCTGCGGTGATGCAGCCTCCCATCGTGTGACGGCCATTCATGCGGAACCCCAGAGAGAAGCAAGCAGAAGGGGTGCCGTGGAGGGGCAGGAGGAAAGACCAGAGCCCAAACACAGCTTTGGCGGGCCTGGGGAGGGGTGGCCATGCTGGGCTAGGGCTCACGCTTCACCCCTTCTCGCTACAGTTAGCTCTGCCTTGGGCTCGGGGCTCAGGGCTCGGGGTCTAGGTCTCTCTGGGCAGCCAGGAAGGTCCCAAACCACTAGCTGAGAAAAGCAGAGGCCGGAGAGGTTAGCCATGATCATCATACACACGTGCACACACACACACACACACACACACACACATGCATACACACATACGCTCGCGCGCACGCACACACACACACACACATCCTCCTTTCAGTGCCTTTCAGTTTCGCTCAAAGGGAACAATCAGCCAGGCAAACTTGATCTCTGCACGCACACTAGTGAAAACTGTATTTGTGATATTTTTTGTTGCTTGGATTTGCTTTGAGCTTCCAGAGACTAAGGAACTCTTCACTTTCTGGGCCTCCCCAGGGTGGGACATTTGAAATCCCTGCACAGCATCCTCTTTTCTCAGATGGGTCAAAGTCCAAGTCCTGTTATCCTCAAGGAAAAAATGCCACGGGAAAACCTCCAGATCATAGATGCCAGACCTGCAGCTTCCCACGGATTCCAGGCCTGCAGATTCCCACGGATACCAGGCCTGCAGCTTCCCACGGATGCCAGGCCTGCAGCTTCCCACGGATGCCAGGCCTGCAGCTTCCCACGGATGCCAGGCCTGCAGCTTCCCATGGATGCCAGGCCTGCAGATTCCCACGGATGCCAGGCCTGCAGCTTCCCACGGATGCCAGGCCTGCAGCTTCCCACGGATGCCAGGCCTGCAGCTTCCCCCAGCACCACCAGGGAGACGGATGCGCTCTGCTGCCCAGGGCCGTCTCCAGCTCTCACGGGCAGACCTGTCTGCTTGTCCACTGTCCCCCTCCTCCCCTCAGCACGGCCCCCCTCCCTACTCTCAGAAGTTTTCCTAAATCTTGGCTTTCCCCATGGAATCACAGGAGAAATCCTTGTATTATTTTTTACAGTGATTTTAATACAATTTGTGTAAGAAATAAATGTGAAGTCAGGTGCCTATCTGCAATGAGGAACATCCACGCGCACATATGTGTGTGTGTGTGAGAGAGTGTGTGTGTGTGTACCACAGGGCCCTGTGTGTGCCTGTGGAGGTCCAAGGTGACATCAGGAATCACCCTGGATCGCTCTTCCTCTTTATTACATTGCTCCGGCATTTCCCAGCCTCCGCTCCAGGACCAGAATTACAGGCTGCTGCCATATCCACCTGGCATTTTTCCTTGGGACCTGGGATCCGAACTCAGGTCCTTTTGTTTGTGAGGCAGAGGCTTTAACCCCTGAGCCCTTGCTCTTTCTACCTGTCTTAGTGCCACAGGGCTCCATGGCACTAGCCCCCACTTTGGCACCTTCCCCCCATCATGCTGCCGTGTTGCTCACAATTGTCTCTCCCCTGTGCATCCATCTCAGCTGTGCTGTGGAGCACGTGCCTCAAGGTTGGTCGCATCTTGACAAGGCTGCCCAGGGGAACCACCCTAGTGACCCTCTGTCTTGGACATGCAATGCTGTTTCCCATTTTCAAATGCCTTCTTTTCAGATGTCCAAAATCCATTACCAAACATCGCATTTAAAAGAAAACCTTCTGGACCTTTTCATGGGACCATTCCCTAAAGAGGTCTAAGCACTCCATTAGAGACAGATGGGTTCATGCAAGGCGCCAGCAAACAAGATCCAATCCCAGAGACGCATTCTGAGTTCAGGCGCTGACAGGACATGAAGGAGACAGTGTATTGGAACCAACTTCCCAAATCTACACTCACATCAACAGTTCCAAAAATCTGGACGTGCCACACCGACCACAAACCTGAGAGGAAGCATCGTGTAGAAGAGACAGAGAGAGCGAGAGCAACGTGACAGGAAGCAGGGCTGGGCCTCCAGCCCCTCCCCACCCCGTGACATCCCTTCCAGCAAGGCTCCACCTCTAAAGAAGCCATGACCTTCCCAACATCAACACCGGCTACGGATGCAACACATGAGTCTGTGGGGGACAGTCACACCCACACCAACACACACCCCATTAGTCGTCTGTCTACTCCATAGCCTCCAGGGTACATGGAAGGGCCCCACAAACCATGCTCAGCAGGCTCAGGTGACCCCTGACGTCAAGTGTGACTGGGGACACTTTTGCCATCTTTCTTTCATAAACACGTGTACATGAGCCCCTTCCTCAAAGCCAGGATACAAACAGAACAACAATCTCAGCGTGAAAACTTTCGGGTGATAGTTCGCTTCTGCATGGCCGAGTCCCAGGTTAGCAATCCAAAAGGAAATAGAAGTCCTGATACATCCCTTCACCTCTGTGATGCGGAGTGGGGCGCTTCTAGAACCGGTTGGGAGAGAGAAGGGCAGCTTCGCTAAGGCCCTGCAGAGTCCTTGGGGTTGTACAGATGAGGAAGTTGCAGGGCTGAGGGAACTGGCAGAGACGTGACTAATCCAGATGACATTGCCACAGGCTCCCGTGCAAACCCCACTGAACTCAGACACAAGCTCCCCCTACAAGGCACAGCACAGCCCCTCATTACAAACAGCTCTGTATCCCAGACCATCGAGCTCTGAGACTGGGAAACCAGCTCCCTTGGAGGCACTGTGAAGTGAGGGGTCTGAGGAGGGATTAGATGAAGTGAGACTGGTCTAAGGGGTAATAGGTGTGTGAGCTGGTGAAGGAGAGAAGCAGGAAGGTGGGGCAGGGCAGCTCCCCTGCCAGCACCGAGCCACCAGTGAGCAGCCAGCCCGAGAACTGGAAAGCTCTTCAGACTGCACTGGGTTATCCCCCCCCCCAACTGCTGCTCTGTCTCTGTTTTCATCAAAAGTTCCCGTGAAACTTTTCCTCGAGGAGCTCAGAATTCTTGCTCTTTACTTCCTCTGCTAAGCCCAGTTTTCCAGACTGGTGAAAGACTTGTAACACAGCCCTGTAAAACCCAGTGACCATTACCAAAAAAGAAGAAACCAGGGGCTGGTGAGATGCTCGGTGCACAGAGCGCTTGCTGCCAAGTATGAAGACCTGAGTTCGGGTCCTCGTTGATGCAGAGCAGCATGGCCACCCACCTGTAATCCCACCAAAGTAGAGATGGGAGACAGAGAGACAGGGGCTTGCCTGGAGTTAGCTGGCTACCTACACGGGGCAAATTAGCAAGCTCCAAGCTCAGGCAAAGACTGCACCTCAAAACACAAGGGAGAGAGAGAGATCACAGAAGACAGCAGCATCCTCTACCTCTAATGTGCACACACATGCATGTGCACATGTGTACATGCACATGCTTGCACACACGCGTGCACACGCGCACACACACACACACACACACACACACACACATGGCCTGCCCCAGAGTCATTGCTTGTACTGCAGGAAGGAGAATGGTGGGGGAAGGTACTCCCAGGGAGGGGAGTAGACACACCACTCCTTCCGGCGAGTACAGTGAGCCTGGGGCTCTGGCCAGGGAGAAGACAGTTAGTGGGGCATCATGAGCAGCAGCAAAAGACTTGAGCTGCCGAATAGAAAAGCTGCTCCCGTGCAAATCTGGGAATAATACAAGAAGAACTTAAAGGTCCAACTGCAGAGCCCCGACTGTAAACAGCCCGGGAAAGGGCCATGTAGTTAGATACGGGTGTCAACCGGATGATTGAAGACTCAGATTCTGGCCTATTCATAAAGAAGTAGTAGTAGAGCTGGCTCTGAGCAAGCCTGCAGGCCCTGAGCAAGCCTGCAGGCCACTGTCTGATTGACAGGGAGGCCCCGCCATGGTGGGCAGGTAAGATGGGGGAGGTGGTCAAACCAGTGAATCCCAGAGCGTGGGCCACTGCCGTCCTTCTTCAGCTGGTTTGGTACCTGGCTGCGTCGGTACACGCGTGCTGGCGAGTGAGGCGCGGCCCTCAGCAGTCCTGTAGGTACCGCACGGCCATTTCCCTTGGTCCTGGTGTTGGTGTGAACTCTCCTGCCAAGCTGGACTGAGAGGTCACCGCTCAGTGATAAGCCAGAATAAACCCCGTGCTCCCATAGGCTGCCTGGTCTTGAATGTATCAGCAAGACTGAGACACTGGGGCAGTGACTTCCAGAGGAAATGGGACTGGGGGGAGCTGAGTTCAGAAGCTGGTCGGGATACGAGTTAAAGAAGCAAGATATGGCTGGGTGCTGAGCTACAATGATAAGTTTGGAGAGAGAGAGAGAGAGAGAGAGAAAGAGAGAGAGACCACTACCTGCACATCAATGCCTCCACGTTGATCCCCCCAACTGGGGACCCAGATCCCCCCTCCCCCGAAGCAACCAAACTTTATTTACCATGACAGACTCATTCAATCTGGGCGGAAACAGCACCTCATTGAAATGGGGAGGGGCTGAGGTCAGTCCCTCCCCTTGATTTTCCGCCGTCGTCCTTCCCATCGAGGCTCCTCTGTGAACCGCTGCTCAATCCCAGGGGGGTCGCCGTGTGGGCCGGTGATGGCTGAGCTGTTCATTTCCCCAACAGGTGCGGCACTTTGTCGTTTGCCCAACCAGAAGCCGACAACAGTGTGTGCAGAGTCGTCCTTACGGTTCCAGTGGCCTTTGACGAGAGACACCTTGGAGAGATCACACGCGGGGCACAGGCTTAGGGGCCACAAAGAGCTGAGCCACGCGGGAGCCACATGCGGGCTGCAGGCTCCGAGCCGAATCTGCCTTCCACGGTCCTTCGTTGACGGCCTGTCGCAGCACACAGCTGACTCCGCCCTCGCTGGAGCTCATCATAACGGTCACACCCTCGGGGCTGGGGAGATGCTCAGGGGTCAGAGACGTTGCCTCACAAGGACCTGAGTTCAGATCCCCAGACTCAAATAAAAATGCCAGGTGGGTGTGGCAGCAGCCTGTAACTCCACCCCTGGGAAACCCCGGGGCAAAGCGATGAGGAGGTAGAGCGATCCAGGGGGATTCCCGTTGTTACCCTGGGAGCTCCTCAGGCACATACTCAAGTGCCCTCTAACACACACACGCACACACACAGACACACACACAGATACACACACACAGATACACACACACACACAGACACACACAGACACACACAGACACACACAGACACACACAGATAAACACAGATACACACACACAGATACACACACACACACAGACACACACACACACAGACACACACACACAGACACACAGACACACAGACATACACACACACAGACACACACACACAGACACACAGACATACACACACACAGACACACAGACACACACACACACACACACAGACACACACACACACACACACACACGCACAGGCCCCAGGCAGTGCGTCCGTGGGTTCTATCACGACCCTGGAGTGTTGGATGTTGCAGGCCAGAAACTAAATTATCTTGGGCTCTTCAGCTTCCTTCACAGGCATTTCAAGGCTCTGGGTCTGACCTCACATTCCTGTAGCCATTTTGGTCAGACCTTCTGTCTTCCACAGCCCAGAGACCACACACGTGCACAACACGAGGCCCACGCACGTGCACAGAACGAGGCCCACACACGTGCACAACACGAGGCCCACGCACGTGCACAGAACGAGGCCCACACACGTGCGCAGCACGAGGCCCACACACGTGCACAGCACGAGGCCCACGCACGTGCGCAGCACGAGGCCCACAGCCGAGTCCCCTGGGCGGCCGCAGCTGCCTTCCCAATGTTTCCACCAAGGCGTTCGAAAACGTGTGGGGTGATTTAGCGTTTCTTCTGCCATTGCTACAACTTCCGGAAACGGCTACCCAGGGGGAACGAGGGATCCGGCATGTCAGCGCCGTCTTCTCATTGCTGAGTGGTGCAGAGACCAAAACTTCTCAAGGGAACAGGGGGCTCCTTCCGGCTTGTGAGCCTACGTCACCAGTGCAGCAGGAGAGGTCATAGCAACACGAGGAGCCGGGGAACTGGCTGCACCATCGCCACAGAAACCACCAAGAGAGGAGCAAACGTTCTCTCTGCCTGTGGCCCAACGGAGCCAGCTCTCTCCATCTTATCAGCCCGCCGTGGTCGGGTTCTCCCACAGCAGCTAGCTAACTTCCCACAGGCTTGCTCAGAGCCTGCTTTAACTAGTATTCACAGACGTGCCAACCGAAGCCGCTGGTCCTGCTTCCTCACATCTGCTCCTCTGGCAGCGAGAGCTGCATTTCTACATCTGCCCCTTTCACAGGAATGTTCCCAGCCTTCACCCAGAGGGGCCCTCCCGGGTGGGCCACCTCCCGCTCTAGGGTTGGCAATAAATGCTAACCACTGTGACCCTCAGCCGACCCCTAGACGGCAGGCTGGCCGCAAACACTCACAGGGCTGTCTAACCCTGCCCGGGATTCAGTCCCATTTCCAAAGTCAAAACGCCCTAAGGAATTACGGTAAGACTTGTCCAATTCCACCTCCAGTCACCAACCTGGTGAAGGAAGACGAGAGACAAGAAATCCCACGTGGTCCTCAGTCGGCCAGACCGTCTGCCCAGAGGCACGGGGACGGAGCATCGGTCAGAGGGGAGCATGGGAAACGATCTGCTGTGGGCAGCTTGCTTCTGCTGCTGTCAGACAGCACTCACACAGCTGAAGAGGAGAGAGGGAGGGTTATTTACTTGGCTTCTGGCTGGGGAGGATCTAGTCCATTATGACAGGAATCTGATGGCAGAAAGTGCGGCTGGAGGCAGAAGCTGGGGGCTGGCTCAGGTCTCTGTGGGCACCAGGAAGGCAGAGAGAGCAAGAACAAATCGAGAGAAAGCAAGGCCACACTACCACACCTCCAGGCCCTCCCTCCACCTTGTGACAAGCCTTCCTCCAGCAAGGCTCCACTTCCTAAAGGTGCCACAACCTCCAGGTGTTAACACCAGAAAAGGATGCAAACACGTAAGCCTGTGGGGGCCATTCGCACGCAGACCACGGCAGCATTCAGAGCAGCACGATGTCCCCAGACTAAATGGCAGGCGACCCTCCCCTCCCCCTGTCGCTGGAGGGCCCCCTCCTGCATGGCCACAAGCCAGGGACAGCCAAGAAGTGGCTGCGGACAAGACTGGGAGACACTGCAAAGCACTGGGAAGATGGAAACCCACAGACAGGAAGCCAGAGTCTAGTTCACAGTGTGCCTCTAGCAGGAGTTAGGATAGCAGAGAGACCCTGCGGAAATCCTGGCTCCAGTGATGTCGTGGGGAAACTTCCTTTGGCTACGATTTCCAGTCTGGAAATGCGAGAACGCTGCACAGACACCATATAGGCTGATACATTACAAGATTCTGGCGCGAGGGTGAAGATGGAAAGGCATTAGAGGGACTGGGGAGGATGGTCCCACCTAGGGGAAGGAGGTTGGACCCTCATAGTGGAAGGATAGCATTGAACCCCGCCAGCCATCCTCGACTTTACGTGTGTGCCAGTGTGCATGGGCACACAGGATAAATAAATGCAAGTAATAAAAAGGCTAAGGAGAGAGCTAGAGGGTAAAACGTGTCCTGCAGCACAAGTGGGACAAGCTGGGTTTGAATCCTGGTGCAGATATGTAGAGATGGGAAGCAGAGACGGGAGAATCTCACACGTCAGAGACCCCGTCTCGAACACTGTAGAAGGCAAGAACCAATGTGTAAGGTTGTCTTCTGAGGTCCACAAATCCTACGTGGCATTTACACGCATGCACACGTGCACACACACACCTTTCATAAGCAAATAACACTATAAAAGCAACAAAAGTTGAAGCCAGACACTGTGCAGCTGGGTTGAGAAGTTACCCCGCTGCCTGTCCTTGTTAATAGTTTTATTGCGGCCCCACTGTGCCCATTTGTTCACATCATCGATGACGGTTTCGCGCTGAGTGACGGAGGCCGCAGAGCCATCGTGTTTGCAGTCCAGCTGCTCGGCAGGAGACTCACACCCACTGCCAGGAGCTGAGGGAACCGACTGCCATATCCACAGGGATGGCTGAGAGGGGGCGGACCTCGCCCACCGACTCAGGTCTGCCAGCGCGTGCGCAACTGCTGAGCGGCTGCCTCTTCTCCTCCCACCCGCCCAGGGAATGGTCTCGTCATCGTGGGCTGTGTCTCCCCACGTCACCTAGACACTCTCCTGCAGGCATGCTCAGGGCTTGCCTTAGCTACCAATTCTTCCCAGAGGTGCCCAAAGCTCAGTCCTCAAGTGGATACCTCTGTATCCAACCAACACACATCCAAGCTCTCCGCTGACCGAACTTCTCACTGCCTGGGGCATCAATGCTGCTGGGAAGACACCCTTATGAACTTCCTAAAGCACAACACGTTAATCCACTTCCTGTGACCTTTCACCTTCCAAGTCCCCTGTACTTATATTCTGATAACGTGGAGCTTCACCCTCATTCTCCCCCCTCCCTGCCCCTCATGGTCCAACGTCCCGTTCCCAGTTCTGCACAAGTTCTTGAGTCAGAATTCTGCTTGCGAGTCGGGTATCTGCTGCTGTCTCCAGAAGGGGCGCTGGACCCTCAACTCCAGACTCACTGCACCTCCCAAGCTGCTCTCCGTTATCCTGGGCTTGGTAGTGAGGTTTTATTTTATTTGCTGTGCAGAGTGCTGGGCTTCAGTCTGTTTCAAGCATATCATTACCTTGAGCAGAGTGACCCTCCCGTCTCCCTTCCTTCCTTTCTGCAAGCCTCCTCCCGTCTGCTAGCCTCTCTTGAACTTTCAAGCCATCCATATGAGTGTGTGTGTGTGTGATTCTAGAAGTCACAAATGAGAAAAAACGTGGAACGTTTTCTTTCTGGGTCTGGTTTCTTTCGCTTTTCGCGACAAACATTTGCATCCTTTTTCCCTGTTTCTCGCCGCACTCCATAAAGAACACCCATATCGCCCGTTCCTCACCCGTTCACCCGGGCGCGGGCTGAGTTCATGGATCCGCTGCTCTGAACAAAGCTCAGAGAGGCTTGACTGTAAGTAAAGTTCTCACGTTCCCTTTCACTTAGAAAGGAGAAAAGAGCTGTATCGCGCGACTGCTTGCTTCCTGCTCACTTCCGAGACTTGTAATTACAGTTACTCCCTTCCTTTCACACACTCGCGTCCTTGTCTGGAAGCCTGGAGTTGGTTCTGTCTTTGCAGACTAATGTTTTTACTGGGAGATGTGTCAAAGTGGACCATTTTTTCTTTATTTAGGGGGGCTCTTTCATTACGTAAATGTAGGTCTTGTTATATTTCTGGAAGCTTCCTTGAATTAGAGTTTAAATAGAATTTTCTACATCAATAATTTCCCTTGCATGTATGTTGTTCCTCTTGGTTGTTTTCTGTCTGCCTTCTCCCTCTTGGATCCTTTGCTCTGCTGCTTTGTGTGTGTGTGTGTTTGTGTGTGTGTGTGTGTGTGTGTGTGTGTGTGCACATGCGCGTGTGTGAATGTGCGTGTGTGCATGCGTAGGTGCCCGTGTATCAGGGCAGCCATGTGTGCATGCATGTGTGTTTGTGTGTGTGTGCATGTGTGTGCGTGTGTGTGCGTGCATGTGTGTACATGTGCATGTATGTGTGTGTGTGTGCGTGCGTGGGTGCCCGTGTATGTATCAGGGCAGCCCTGTGTGTGTCTGGGGAGGGCCAGGGGTGACTTTGAGGATCCTCATGAATTGCCCCGACTCCTCATTGCTTTATTCTGGGGCTTCCCAAGCTCTGCCTTCTGGGGTCACAAGTGAGGGCCACAGTCATTTCTACCAGCATTTTTACTAGGATCCTTCTGCTTGCAGAGCAGAGGCGTAACCAGAGGCGTCTCTCCAGCCTGCTCATCTGCTCTCATTTCTCCTGTCCTCTCTCTCGTCTGCATCTCAGGCATCCTGGCTGTGAGGACCTTGTCTCCTGGGTTCCCTTCCCGCGACGGCCCACCCTCTGGCCCACCTGGGTCCAGAGTCAGTCGGGAGCCTATGGGTGTGTCTGTCACTCACTGTCACTGTCACTCACTGTCACTGTCACTCACTGTCACTGTCACTCACTGTCACACCATCACCATCACTGTCACTCACTATCACAGTCACTCACTGTCACTGTCACTCACTGTCACTCACTGTCACTGTCACTCACCATCACTGTCACTATCACAGTCACTCACTGTCACTGTCACTCACTGTCACTGTCACTGTCACTCACTGTCACACCATCACCATCACTGTCACTCACTATCACAGTCGCTCACTGTCACTGTCACTCACTGTCACATTCACTTACTGTCACTCACTGTCACTGTCACTCACCATCACTGTCACTATCACAGTCACTCACTGTCACTGTTACTCACTGTTACTGTAAGTGTCACTCACCATCACTGTCACTGTCACTCACTGTTACTATCAGTGTCATAGTCACTGTCATTCACCATCACCGTCACTGTCATTCACTATCACAGTCACTCACTGACACTGTTACTCACTGTTACTATAAGTGTCACTCACCATCACTGTCACTGTCACTCACCATCACTGTCACTCACTGTCACAGTCACTGTCATAGTCACTGTCACTCACTGTCACTGTCACTCACCGTCACTGTCACTGTCATTGTCACTATAAGAGTCACTCACTGTCACTGTCACTCACTGTCACTGTCACTCACCGTCACCGTCACTATCACAGTCACTCAGTGTCACTGTCACTCACTGCTACTATCAGTGTCACTCACCGTCACTGTCACTGTCACTCACTGTCACTGTCACTGTCATAGTCACAGTCACTCACTGTCACTGTCACTGTCACTCACTGTCACTGTCACTCACCATCACCGTCACTGTCATAGTCACACTCACTGTCACTGTCACACACTGTCACTCACTGTCACCATCACTGTCACTCACTGTCACTGTCACTGTCACGCACTGTCACAGTCACTGTCACTGTCATTCACCGTCACTCATTGTCACTGTTACTGTCATAGTCACAGTCACTGTCACTCACTGTCATAGTCATAGTCACTCACTGTCACTGTCACTGTCACAGTCACTGTCACTGTCACTCACTGTCACAGTCACTCACTGTCACTATCAGTCACTCACTGTCACTATCACTCACTGTTACTATCAGTGTCACTCACCATCACTGTCACTGTCACTCACTGTCACTCACTATCAGTGTCACTCACTGTTACTGTCACTGTCACTCACTGTCACTGTCACAGTCACTCACTGTCACTCACTGTCATCATCACTGTCACTTACTGTCACTGTCACATACTGTCAGTCACTGTCACTGTCACTCACTGTCACTGTCACTGTCAGAGTCAGTCACTCACCATCACTCACTGTCACTGTCATAGTCACAGTCACTCACTGTCACTGTCACTCACTGTCACAGTCACTCACTGTCACTCACTGTCACTCAGTGTCACTCACCATCACTGTCACTGTCACTCACTGTCACAGTCACTGTCATAGTCACAGTCACTCACTGTCACTGTCACTGTCACTCGCTGTCACAGTCACTGTCACTCTGTCACTCACTGTCACTGTCACCATCACTGTCACTCACTGTCACTGTCACCATCACTGTCACTCGCTGTCACAGTCACTGTCACTCTGTCACTCACTGTCACTGTCACCATCACTGTCACTCACTGTCACAGTCACTGTCACTGTCACAGTCACTGTCACTCACTGTCAGTCACTCACTGTCACTCGCTGTCACTGTCACGTACTGTCAGTCACTGTCACTGTCACTCACTGTCACTGTCACTCACTGTCACTGTCACTCACTGTCAGTCACTGTCACTGTCACTCACTGTCACTGTCACCATCACTGTCACTCTGTCACTCACTATCACTCACTGTCACCATCACTGTCACTCGCTGTCACTGTCTCCATCACTCACTGTCACTGTCACCATCCCTCACTGTCACTGTCACTGTCATAGCACAGTCACTCACTGTCACTCATTGTCACTCACTGTCACCATCACTGTCACTCGCGGTCACTGTCACTCACCATCACGGTCACTTCTGAATCTTGCGTTTCTCCAGAGATGCTGTTCCTCCTTGTGCTTCGCTTTTTCCTTCCACCAGCTTCGCCTCCGGGAGACGCGGACCAGACACAAGCTCGGGATCGTGGTGCGGGACGGGCAGGAGCCGCGCAGCACGGCCGCTCCCAGAGATTCCCAGGCAACGACGGGCACTTGCTGGAGGGCGGCACTGCTGTCAGAACGCCAGAGCAGCAATGAGCCATCGGGACTGAACGGCTCCACCGCGAGGAAGGCTCTGCCACGAGGAAGGCTTCACCGAGAGGAAGGCTTGAACCGTGAGGAAAGCTTGAACCGCGAGGAAGGCTTGAACCGCGAGGAAGGCTTGAACCGCGAGGAAGGCTTGAACCGCGAGGAAGGCTCCGCCGCGAGGAAGGCTTTGCCTCTTTTGGTGCTTTCTGACGTGTCACAAACAGACCAGCAGATCTGAATGGACATGTATCCAACTCCCTTCTCCCCAGGATCTAGATCCAGACTTTTCCCCTAACAACTGTAACCCTGTAGGACCCCCTCAAGAACCCCCAACTCCCATGATCTCACTCAAATTTCTTAGCAGCTCATTTGAAGATAATAACTTCAAAACTCAACACGATCCTCTCCGCAATTATTCTAAAGACCCTAGGGATGCCTGGGGACGGCGTCTTTGACAAACCCACCCCATTTCCTCTGGGGCGTCTTTATTCCTCGCTAAACCCTGGCGCTTGAAGTCTGTTTAAATGTCTTTATTAAACTCCACCTCTGCTTCTGCTGGCTCGCCCCGAGATTCCTTCCAGCACCAAGTTAAGGGACCAAGGGCTAAGGGATACTTCAGTGTGGGGTGGCCAGGATGGGGGGGTCACGGAACATAGCTAAGCCGCTGTCCAGACCCTGCAAGACGAGCCCCTCTCTCTCTTGCAGGGAGTGGTCTCAGGCCCAGCCCTGCAGCCAGAGCCCGGCCACCTGACACACTTGTTCTGTTCCCACAGATAGGGAGGCCTCAGCATCCTGGGGTGATTTGAGAATAACTCGGGGACCTTGGCTTGCTCCCCTCCCCTCCTCTGTTGCTCTCACACTGCTGGCTTCAGGGCTGAGATGCACCCCCAGTCTGGGGAGTTTTTAGATTCTCTTTAGCTGCCTTTTCTTAAAAACTTTAATTATTTATCAATTTATTTTTTTACGTGTGTGTGTGTGTGTACATGCATGGTAAATGCATGTGCATATGTGGGGGGGGGCGTGTACTGCAGAGGCCAGAGGAGAACTTCAGGGGCCTTTTTCTATGGCTCTATACTTTACTGCCTTGAGATACGGTCTCTCACTAAGCCTATAGCTCACCATTTCAGTTAGCTTAGGTAGCCAGCGAGGCATGGGCTTAAGTGAGCTCCTGGTTCAATCTCCACCCCTTCCCCATAAGGTCTGCCAGTCACACAGCATGTTTGGCTGTGAAGTCTGCAGGTCTCACAAGCGTGTTTGTCTTTTCTATGGGTTCTGGGGATTTGAACTCAAGCCCTCATGCTTTCAGGCAAGTGCTCTTACCCAGAGTCATCTCTCCAGCCTTCTTCTCTCTTTTATGCTGAATATGAACCCAGTACCTGCATTCCCCAGCTGCTTGGAAGGAAAAGCATATTTCTGAGAGGTGTTTATTTGTTCTCTTGTCTTAAGTTCTGAATTTACAACTTAATTAGAGAAAGGATACCCAGAAACTAGTTAGATTTAGAAAAGAAAAAAACAATAAATAGCCTAGGTTCCCCAAATGACCTGATTAAAAACCTTTCGGAGGCTCCAAGCAGGAGGATGATGTGTGAGAAACGAGGAGGAGGCTGGTGTGTGAGGGGCAGTTGCGGAGTCCATGAGTTCTGCTTGGGAGCCGTGTTCCCCCCGGCTCTGCGGGCTTCGGGGAGGATTATGGTCCGGGTGAGGAGGCTGACCTCCACTATGAACAGCACCCACAGTCCACAGCACCCACAGTCCACAGCACCCCACAATATACAGCACCCCACCGTCCACAGCACCCCACCGTCCACAGCACCCACAGTACACAGCACCCCACCGTCCACAGCACCCCACAGTACACAGCACCCCACAGTACACAGCACCCCATTATCCACAGCACCCCACAGTCCACAGCACCCCACAGTCCACAGCACCCCACAGTCCACAGTACCCCACAATACACAGCACCCCACAGTACACAGCACCCCACAGTACACAGCACCCCACAGTACACAGCACCCCACCATCCACAGCACTCCACCATCCACAGCACCCCACAATACACAGCACCCCACCATCCACAGCACCCCACCATCCACAGCACCCCACAATACACAGCACCCCACCGTCCACAGCACCCCCCCCACAGCACCCACAATACACAGCACCCCACCGTCCACAGCACCCACAGTACACAGCACCCCACCGTCCACAGCACCCCACAATACACAGCACCCCACCGTCCACAGCACCCCATCGTTCACAGCACCCCACCGTCCACAGCACCCCACCGTCCACAGCACCCACAGTACACAGCACCCCACCGTCCCAGCACCCCACAGTACACAGCACCCCACAGTACACAGCACCCCACTGTCCAAGCACCCCATAGTATACAGCACCCACCATCCACAGCACCCCACCGTCCACAGCACCCCACAGTCCACAGCACCCCACAGTACACAGCACCCCACAGTACACAGCACCCCACCGTCCACAGCACCCCACCGTCCACAGCACCCCACCATCCACAGCACCCCACAGTCCACAGCACCTCACCGTCCACAGCACCCCACCGTCCACAGCACCTCACCGTCCACAGCACCCTACCGTCCACAGCACCCCACAGTCCACAGCACCTCACCGTCCACAGCCCCTCCACCATCACAGGCTCGTTCACAGAGCAGGACGTGAACGTGAGCATCAGTCATCGCAATCACCAACAGGGTGGGTGGAAATTAGAAAGGCCTCTGCGGGTTGCAAAGGCTTCATCTGCACATTCGAATTAAAGAGACAGGATGGCGACAATCGAGGGGACGGGGGGAGAGGGGGAAGCAGGGAGGAGTACTTGATATGCTTGTAAAAGTAGAAAAATAAGTTAATTAAAAAACTTAAGAGGCCAGAGTGGAAGGGAAGATTTTCAGTGTTTTCACCATGAGGAAAGAGCATGAGTCTGAGGGGATGGATGGATGTGACCGCATTTAAGCCTCGAGCAACAGATGCTCACACCAAGGGTCCTGTAAAGCCCCACAGAGATGTGTGTGTGAGTGTGTGTGTGTGTGAGTGTGTGTGTGTGTGAGTGTGTGTGTGCGCGCGCGTGTGTGTCTACATATCATTTCAAACACTTATTTAACTAAATACATCACCCAAAATGATGGAGCTAAGCACAATAAACAGAGCTCACAACACAGAAAGTTCCAGAAAAGCCAGCTTGTCTGATTCCCCACACGGGTGGCTGCTGCACATAGAAGCAGTGGCAAGTGTGAGAAGATGGACGCACAGGTCTATTTGTTCAGACTTGGGGGTTCACCAAATGCAATGCTGCCGCAGAGTCCAGATACAACACATAGCATGCAGGTCGAACCAGTCTCAGTCTATATATACTTAGGAAGATTATACCACATATGGCTAAGTCATTTTTTTTCACAGAGCCTAGGTACAAATTACAAATCTCCAAAATGTGGATTGATACTCAGGCATATTTCAAAGTAAGTGTTGTGAACCTTTTATGTAACAAAAAGAAGGCACTTGGATCCCAACCAAGACAGAAATAAAAACAGCCCAGTATCCTGCTACTGGGCAAGTGCATGTGTGACTCCACCTACAAGATGCTGGGGAGACAGGAGCGAGCACATCGAACCCCGTGGCAAGACCTGTGCTGCTCTGTGTATATATCTTTATAATTGGAGGGAGGGAGGAGAGAGATTGCATGCAGCGTGCGTGTGCCGGTCAGAAGACCATTTCAGAAGCTGGCTCTCTCCTGCGTGGCCCCAAGTATCACACCCGGTTGCCCAGCTTTGCACACAAGTCCCTTAACTGGTTGAGCCACTTCGCCAGCCTGAAGCCAGCACTTCCCATCTGCTGGAGTCCCCTTTCCAAGTCACAGTGCTGATCCTCTGCACCTTCACACTAACCTTTGAGACCTCGGGAAAGCCTCTGTCCACCTCCCCCCATAACACCTTTGCACCCTTCTGGATCCATTCCCTCCCAGGGACCCTGGATCCTGAGACATTCCTGTCAATTATCCACATGCAAAACCAGAAAACGTTTCCAGTGTGTGGACGACTGTGCTGGTGTGCAGCACATGCAAAGACTCCAAAGAAAAATTTGCATGCGAAGATGCAATCACTCAGGGCTGGGGAGACGACTGGGGGTTACAGCCTTTGCTTTGCAAGCAAATGGATATGAGTTCGGATCCCCAGATCCCATGCAAAATGCCAGGCAAATGTGGCAGCCTGCAATTCTGGCCCTGGAAGACAACGCCGAGGAAACCCCAGAGCAAAGCAATAAGGAGAACAATCCCCTTGGGCCTCCGCAGGTACGCACACTTAAGTACCCTCCGGCACACATGCCCAATACATATACACCCACCTATGTACAAACACACAGAAATACAATTCAAAGAACTGACACGGGTATCACTTATATTGCAGACAGATCAAAAGGAGAACTGGAAACTGAAATAGGAGTATAAACACACCATCAAGAGTTTGGAAGCAAAAAAGCATTTGTAATTCGGGCTGGGGTTAGCTTCTTCAGCGAAATGCCACGTGCCACTGTACATGAGGACCTGAGGTCCATCCCCAACTCCCAGAGGAAAAGCCAGGCACAGCGGCGCAAGCTTGTCACGGCAGCACTGAGGAGACAGCACACAGTAGGTCCCCGGGGCTCACGGTCGGCTGGCTGAACCTGCTTAGCACATTCCAGGCACCAGAGACTCTGTCTCAAAAATCACGCTGGATGCCTCCTGAGAAATAGCACCCGAGGTCAGTCTCTGGCCTGTGCACGTATGCATCACACACACACACACCATGCATGCATGCATGGGTGCTTGTAACAAAAAGAATGAAAAAAGGGAAAATTGTCAAGCATATATGACAGGGTTGAAAAAAAAAAAGTCTGATTGGTGGGATTGGATGCTCCACAAAACAGAAACGGCGATAAGATGTTAGATGAGTAAAAGGAGAATTCCTGAAAATTTCCCAAAAACATGACCAGCAAAATGGCGGTAAGCTGCCCGCTCACAGGCCTTCAGAGCTGAGTTTTGCTCTCCAAAGTCCACATGGAAGAAGGAAATAATTACCTTCTAAAAGCTGGCCTCTGACTCTTTCTACATCCAGGGGGCTTCAGTCTAGGTGACCTCAATAATCTGGCAAGCTTAGACAAAGATGGTGCCTGGAGGAAGTCAGGAGGGGGCAGCAGGATGTTTTGATGGAGGAAGTCAGGAGGGTGTGCTCAGGATGTTTTGAAGAAGTTTCACTACATATAGCCTGCAGGCTGGCTTGACCTTTAAGGTGATTGGTTGCCCGTTTCCCACCCTGGAATTTCCCTTGTGGTTTCTGCCTTTATAAGATGGCTATGGAGTTGCAATAAATGAGTTCCTACTTGACTAAACTTCCTGTCATGTCTGATTGTCCTCGGGAAGGAGGGCTGGAGAACGGGTGGACAGTGCACTCATCTTTCTCCTATCCCCCTTTGTGGGGAACTTGGGGGACTGGCCTGCAGGACAGGGCTGTGATCCCCAGGGGGACCCCCCCACATCTGGCACCCAATGTGTTGAAGAATTCACAGGGCCAAGCGGTCTGCGAGGTGAGTGAGATCCCAACAGATGGGTAACACAACTACTAAGTCTGAAGATCCAGCGCTCAAGGCGCTGAGATACATGCTTGAAAGTAGGGGCTTGGAAATCTCCAATTCCAATGCCTCAAAGGTTTGGGAGACGGTTGTGCGATTTGCCCCCTGGATCACATCCGTCAATCTGTTTGACCAGGACACTTGGTCCCGAATCGAAGGACTCGAGACAGAGAGAGATCCGTCAGGGGATTGGCCCACCATTAGGTTTCTACCCCACCATGTCCGCCCTTAAGGCATGCTTTTGACCCAAGGGCCATGAGCCCTCCGCTCCCTCAGATCCCGGGCCGACTAGCACTGATCCCTTCCTCGCGGGTTGGGAGAAATGCAATAAAGAGAGGAAAGATGTTCTAAAAGTGAAACCTCCCCCAAGCTGGCGGGAGTTCTGTGAGTCCCATGCGCGAGCTGCTGCCCTGGATTTTGCCTGCCTTTTACATCTCTACCTGGCATCCCATCCGCAGTATGCTGAGCCAGGGCAGAGGCTGCCTTTTCCCGCCGTTTTGCTGAGCTCTTCCTGCAGCACTTCGAAGCAGAGGTGGCCCGGGCCTCTGGCTGGCTCTCCCCACCCATCTTGGCTCCCCTGACCCTGGGGTGGAGGTCTCCCTACCACACGACTCATCCCTTGAGAGCTGAAGGGTGGGCAGACCCCTGGCTGTGCTGAGCCCTTCTGGATCATTTGAGGACCTGGCTGGCCCCCTCCCTTCCTCAGTCTCTTCCTCTTCTATGACCTCCTCAAAGCTGAAGCTCAAGAAATGCTCCTCCCTTCCCTCAGTGGGCCGCTCTGTCCGAGGCATCCTTCAGTCGAGGGGGAACGTTGTCCCCCCATCCCCACCTGGGCCCCTAGAGACTTCATCAGGCCCTCCATCAGGGACGGTTCATCCTCTTCCCACCCCCTCTCCTCCTCTGGACACTCCAGAAACAGCCACAGGGTCTTTCCTGCTCCAGAGAGAGTCGAGGGAGGCGAGGTGGAGAGCACCCTTGTTCCACGGGATGCTGTCTCGACTCAAGGCCACACAAAGCAGTGCTAGAAGGAGGCGCCGGTTCCCATGGTGTCTTCCGGGGCGAATATGTCTTCACTCTCAACTTCCAGGGCAAGGCCAAGCGCCTGCGTTTGTCACTAAACAGGCTCAGCAGGCTCTTGACTAATACTCGTAAAAGGGGGAAGAAGAGAAAAAAGAGAAACAAACCTAACCGGATCCATGGGTAACATCGCCCTTGAGATAGGTTTTATCATCTCCCCACAGGCCATGGCGAACGCAGGATGGACCATCGCATTGATCCTCATCGGAGGGGCCATCATCGTGGGGCTCACCTTGATCCTGTTCCTGACTATTTACGACTGAATCCATCCGCTTGGAGGAATCAAGTCAACCCTTTGAGAGAGACTGAAATCATCTGGGCCGTGTTCCTCACCTGGACATACTTCCTGCTATGCTCATGGGTCATCAGGAGGACTTGTGAGGCTCTTGCTCTAGCGGTAGAACTTGGGGGAGGGGGAGATGCTTTGGAGTTATGCAGTTAATCCTGATATGCTGCAGCCGGTGGGTTGAAACTTAGTCCCCCAGCCCTGGCCTGTACTGTTGGGCTTGCTTTGCTATGGACTATATACACCATAAGAAAGATCACACTACACAACAGCAGATAATTATGCTTGCATAGATCCTAGAGGAGACACCCGCTGGAGGCCCTCAGGACCCCTGGCTACAATTGGCCCTCCAAGAGGTTGCTCGGGTTCCTCGATAGACAGGACTGCCCTAAGGGTGTAGCCACCTTCATGAGGTGCTCCCCTGGGGTTCACTTGAGGAACAACCCTTTGAGCCCACCTCATTACAAAAAGGGGGAACCTGAGGGGGCTTCAGTCTAGGTGACCTCAATAATCTGGGAAGCTTGGACAAAGATGGTGCTGGAGGGGGCAGCGCAGGATGTTTTGATGGTGAAGTCAGGAGGGCGTAGCTCAGGATGTTCTGAAGAAGTTTCGCTACATACAGCCTGCGCGCTGGCTTGAGATGATTGGTTGCCCATTTCCCGCCCTGGAATTCCCCTTGTCCTTTCTGCCTTTATAAGATGGCTAAGGACTTGCAATAAATGAGTTAAACTCCCTGTCTGTCTGATTGTCCTTGGGAAGGAGGGCTGGGAGCGGGCAGACAGCGCACTCATCTTCCCCCAATCCCCCTTGTGGAGGACCCGCGGGACCAGCCTGCAGGATGGAGCTGAGATCCCCGGGGACCCCCACAACACATGTGACACACGCATCGGCTTCTCAATCTCTCTGTCTCTCTCCCCCCTCTCTTCCCCCCTCCCTCCCTCTCAGATAAATTAGATGACGCGTCTCCAAATCAGAGCTGGTTCAGTGTGTAAGGCGGCACCTGCTCATAAACCTGGAGACCTGAGTTTACCCTCAGAATCCATGTGGCTGGAGGAAAGAACTGATTTCTGACAGCTTGTGCATGATCTGACCTCCTTATGCGTGATCTCTCTCTCTCTCATAAATAAGATGCGAATGTATTAATCTGGTCAAATATCTGGCACTACAGAACCAGCTACGGAGACCAGTTATGGCGGTCAGCAAGCTAAGTGCCACATAAGCCACGTAAACCTTGTGGTGACCAGAGAAAAAAGTCGTGTGAGCAGCCGTTACCAAACCTCACCGAGATAGCAGACAGCTGGTTTTTCAATAAAAGCCAAAAGACAACTCAAAAAGTATTCAAATGGGCCCAAGAAAATAACTGCCATTGTGTGGGGGAAATGCAGTTCAAATGGTAAGAAAATCCATCTAAGCAGATTCAAACAGAAGATTAAACCTAAAGAAAGTTCTTGAAGCAGAAGGAAGGTGAAGAAGCATGAATGGGGGAAGGAGGGCGAAAGGGATGCATTGTGGGTAAATGTAAACAAATACCAACCATACAAAATCATAACTCAAATTCCATCTGAGCTTAAGATATATGCTAAATTAAAACATGTGCCACCATGAATGCAAAGGGTGGGGAAGGAATGAAGGAAACTAGAGCATTGTGTGGCCTGGCACTTCAAAGACCTGAGCAATTATTAATTTAAGGTAGACTGACAATTGGAGAATGTTTTTCTAGCTCTACAGCAACTGCTGAAAGAAAACTGTAAAAAGACAGTTCCAACATGTCTTACTGTTGCAGTTCGCCTGCATGATTGCTGATAAATGACCAGCAAATGGCTTAAGAGAACAAGGGGTTTATTTTCTTACTGATAGTCCAGTTACAGTTCTCAGTCCAGCTTGACCAGAGAGCATGCACCAACACCAGGGCCGAGGGAACTGGCCACACCATCTCTACATAATGGCTGAGAGACGGACAATCCTCACTTGCCAGACCAGCACGTTTGGCCAAGTGAACAGAAGGATGCCGACTCTCAACCAGCTTTCTGTGATTTATCCAGGGCCTAGTCCCACCTGCCATGGGCTGGACCTTCCCCATCAGCTAGACAATCTCTTGCAGGTTCACTCTGGGTTTAACTCAACCATTAATTCTCTCCCAAGTGTGCTCAGAGCTCAAACCCTCAACAGTCATATTGATGCTTGTGCTTAACTATGACACTTACCATGAATTAACATTCACTTAATTCCCAAAGGGTGATTAAAAGAGAAAAAAAAAGAATAGAAAAGGAACATAACACAAGTGAAACCGATCAATTGAAATCCTATGTATGTGCATATAAAGTCCAAATGGCATCAATACTTGCATCACATTAAAACGCAGAGAAAGTAAGATGAGATCCTGCTTCAAACAGATCTTTTCTGGGGCCTGGAGATCATTCACAGGTCTGACGGGACAGAGAGTCGGTGTCTACGGAGAAGGAACAGCCAGAACTCAGCAGGCAAGAGCCAGTGACATCAGAGCGCGTCCCAGGGGTGGCCCTGTAGGTCAGCGGAGCCCCAGGCGACTGGCACAAACTGTCGAACAAGAGACGAACTGCATGAATTCCATGCTGAGGGGCAAGGCGATGACGAGCTGTCCAGAAACAGTGGCCCTCATCACACGTGCCATGGCGTCTCTGCAGGGGAAATGAGAAGTGAGAATGTCAAACAGTGCAAAGCACACAAGGGAAGAGAAATGTGTGGCTGGACGACGTCAGTTGCAGACAGACAACCATCTGTCCACATGGGAAAAGCTCAGGCCCAGTCCTCAGAGACCCCCTGCCCTGGCCACAAAGATCTTCTCCCAGGAGGACGGCGAGGGGGCGGGGCTCGGTCAGGGAAGAGCAAGGCACCCCACGGACAGCACCTGTACACAGCATGGGGGAAGGTCCTCTCTTCCCACAGCCTGGAGGGGAGTAGAAGCGGGGGAGAAGAGGCAAAAAGAATGTCAACATGGCACCCCGAAACTCACAGACGAGAGATGGGAGGAGAGAAGGGAAACACATCATGGGCTGGAGAGATGGCTCAGCCATATGTCTCTCTCTCTCTCTCTCTCTCTCTCTCTCTCTCTCTCTCTCTCTCTCTCTGTGTGTGTGTGTGTCTCCTGCACCGACACGTAACACTTCTGAAGCGCGCACTTGAAAGTGGTTAGGGCGATAAGTGCTAGCCTCGCCTTCCTGTGAAATGTCAATGTATTTGGGACTCAGAGTGTAACTGTCGCTGTGAGAGAACAGTCAAGCCAAGCAACTTAAAGAAGAAAGGGAGATTTATTCAGCTTACAGTTCCACAGGGAGATAAGGTCTTTCATGGCAGAGGCGGCATGGCTGACTGGCTAAGCTGGAGACAGGCTGCGTCACACCCATCCGAGAGGCCGAGAGCTACCAGGCTGCTTGCTGCAAGGGCAGACTCTCCTGGAGGTAGGGTGGGACTCATCCACCTCAAGGCCCACCCCCTGTGACTGCCTTCCTCCAGCAAGGACTCCACCTCTCAAGGTGCCATGACCTTCCCAGACACATGAGACTGTGGGGACACATTCCAAACCATGACACAAAGTAATCCATACTGCCAGTCTAGACAGAGCATTAACTGAATGAGAGCAAACAGAGGTCAATTTCAACTTTGACATGTGCCATTTGAGCAAAATTAGGGGACATCTTATTCATCGATTCTGTCTTTAAACAGTTGAAATACTATTTCTCGTGCATCTCCTGAACTGTGGCTTCATAGAAGTTCAGTTGCTGACTCAGCTTCCCAGGGGACTCTCGAGTATCAGATTCAGTCCTGCGTATCCCGAGGATGCATTTCTGGACGCCAGAAGTCAAGATTATACTTCCACATTGGAGGGCTCGCTTGTCAAGCCCGTATTGCTCCTGCTCTTTCACAAGGTGACTTGGAAGGTCAAGTCTAAATCAGAATAGCTTGAAAATGGCTCCCATTGGTTTTTCTGGGTCAGGACGAAAACAGGAAACTCCTCAAGTGTCCAAGCTGGGAAATCTTCAACCTTGCAGTTTTCCTCTCCTCACCTTGTATTTCTTTACATTGGTAGACTGTTCCAAGGTCAGCTCCTGGCTCCCGAGCACGCCTGCTGTCTCACTGTGCACAGTAGGATCTGTAACCCCAGCAGTGACGTCCCAAGTCCAAGGCTAGCTAGGGACATACAGCCGTGAAGTCCATGGGTCGGCCTCTCAGAGACCCTTGGGACCCTCTTTGTTGTTCATCTGTCTCTTCTTTCTCGCCGATGCTTCATTCTCTTACGGGCTCCGCTGTCCAAGTGCTGGAACGAGCTACTAACTGCCTCGGTTGCTCTTTCTGCTGCCAAGACAACTCGCGACCTCAAGCAATTGAAGGGGAGGAAGGGGGTTTATTGGGCTTACAGCGCCAGAGGGGAACACAGTCTATTAGGCAGAGCAGACAGCAGACGTGGGGGTGCTTTACGTGACATCCTTTAACACAGAGTCGCAGAAGCTGGGTTCTGGTGGCAGCAGGAGAAAGATGGAAGACGTTCATCTAAGCTAGAAGGAGGAGATTCGCCGTCAATCCAATCCTGTGTGCACCTGGTGTTGGGCTTCAAGCCTTTCGTGAGAAAGTCTAATTCTGCTATTTAAACCACCCGGGCTGTAGAATCCTGCTACGGAAGCCTGAGCAGCTCAATACAGACATGTAGACAAAGCAGGAAAGAACAGGCTTCTTCAGCCAGGACCAATGGCCGGCTGCAGAGCGAGAGGACCACCTCACTCTGTTGAGGAGACACAGGATCGATCCCAGCCGTCACCACCGCCAAGGAGAGGCACCCCAGTTCCGAGGAGTGGCCGACAAGATGACTTTCCCCCTAGCGCCATGTGCTGGGCGCCCACAGATGACACCGGTGTTGCCCTCTGAGCACATAGGAAAGCAAAGACACGCCAGCAACATGGGACTGCGGTGTGGAGTCCTGCTATGTGGCACGAGCCGTGCTGATCCTGGGAATGGGATCAACAACGGTTCTCGGACCCCTTCCCTCGGCCAGGTGTGGGCATCACCCCCACACCAGAGAGGAGCTCTGGAGTCAGCAGTAACCTTCTCTGCCCCTAGGCACAGTGAGAGGAAGGGGAAAGTGTCTCCTAAGAGGGGAGACGAAGGCCGCGGGTGGGCTGGCAGCGCGCCCTCTCCCAGAGGCGGGGAGAGAAGGACCAGAGCTCAAAGGGCAGCCACAACCCAGCTGACCAGAGCTCGGAATGAGGCAGCCTGGGGCGCATCTCCCTTCTCTGCACCTCCTTTCCTCAAGGCTAGGAGAAGGTTTAAAAAAATAACTTGGTCTTGATCACAATTTGAATCCTGGACACCTCCCCGACTCGTGCACTGTAAGCTAAACCCCCAGCGCTACTGGAGGCCTGGGAACCTCTAAGTGGGGAGACCTGCCAGAAGGAAGGCGGGTCACGAGGGACAGCCTTGAAGAGAACATTGGGGCTCCAGCCCCTCCCTGAACTCCTTGCAGTGAAAAGCTCCGCTTAGCCACACCCCCCATGGCTTCCTGGGCTGCCACGGATCCACAGTGTGAAAGCCCAGGCAGTGTGGGCTGCGGGCTCTGAATCAGGGTGTGGATGCAAACCCCACTGACTCAGTCGGGTGCTTTGTCATGGTAACAAAGCGCCGACTAGCAGAAAGGGCTGCGGCCTGCGCATGCTCAGACTTCTGTGCGAGCATGTCCGCAGGGACTGGACTGGACCCTGTAGTGCCCGTGAGTACCATCGCAGTGAACAGAACCACGACAACAGCCTCCACTGCCACCGAACCACTGGGGCTGCAGAACACAGCGCTGTTCCGCCCGGGTTCTGCCGTCTCCACAGGGCCAAGGCATCCGTGGAGGATGCGGATCAGCCTCAGTCCACCCAGGCTGCCTGGGACAGCCACGGGCCCTGCCTCGCTGCCCGGGACAGCCGCGGGCCCTGCCTCAAAGCCCTGCCTCACTGCCCGGGACAGCCGCGGACCTTGCCTCAAAGCCCTGCTCGCTGCCCGGGACAGCCGCGGGCCCTGCCTCAAAGCCCTGCTCGCTGCCTGGGACAGCCGCGGGCCCTGCCTCAAAGCCCTGCTCGCTGCCTGGGACAGCCGCGGGCCCTGCCTCAAAGCCCTGCTCGCTGCCTGGGACAGCCGCGGGCCCTGCTCGCTGCCTGGGACAGCCCCGACCCTGCCTCGCTGCCCGGGACAGCCCCGGGCCCTGCCTCACTGCCCTGGGAGTCACGGGTGTTTTCAGACGCCCCGGCGGAGGGTCACCATCGCTGGTTCCTCTGAGCAGAAATTCTTAGAAGCAGGAGTCAAAGTTCAGTTCGGGGCTCTGCCGCAGCCCCCTCTCACCCTGCCTGTCTCCTGTTACCTTTCTGCTGTTTCTTTCAAAGCTCAGAGTTTGGCCTAAATCCTCCTAAACACAAGCAAAAGGGAGAGGAGGAGTCTCACGAGACGCTTCGACTTGTATTTCCTCCGCTGAGCCCGCCATCCATCTGCCATCATGGGTAGATGGATGAGGGATGCATGAGACGAAAAAGGGTGAGTCGTAAATGATTTTGTGATGCATTATATGCTGACAGGGAAAGGGAACAGATCCTTCTCTCTCACGCGGCATAAAAACCAATTCCATGGATCAAAGGCCCAAAACTCTGAAGCAGCTGCAGGAAAGATTTCAAGACACAGGCCTAGACAAGGACTTTCTGAACACAACTCTAGTCACTTGGGAAATAAGGCTGACCATCAAGGAAGAGACCTCCTGACATTAAAAAGCTTCTACACATGGCTGGGGAGATGGCTCCTGGGTTAAAAACCTTTGCTTCACAAGTGAAAGGACCTGAGTTCAGATCCCTAGATCCCACGTAAAAAGGCCAGGGCATATGGCAGAGTAGCCTGCAAATCCAGCCCTAGAAGGCAGAGTCAAGGAAACCCCAGAGCAAAGAAAGAAGAAGGTAGAGCAATCCAGCCCCCATTGTCATCCTTGGGCCTCCACAGGCACTTACACTCAAGTGCCCTCCACAACACTTGCACACACACACACACACACACACGCACACACACACACACAAATAAATAAATAAATAAAATAAATACCTTCATACAGCAAAGAACTTGAAGCTGAGACACTTTCCATGAAACACCAAATTATATATCAAAGCCACTATCAACTGGATGATGCTGCCAAGTTCCACCGGAGAGAGCCCCATCCTCCTGATACAGCCCCTCCCACCTCGGCAGATGACCGAGCCCAGGGGCCTTGAAAGCTCTCCAAATGGAGAAAGATCAGAAGCCAAGTGAGTGGAGACAGGGATGGATGAAGGACAGGAGAGTCGGGCAGCAGCTGCGTTTAGAGCCACAGCCCCTAGTCACGCTGGAGGCCACTGCTAGGAACAACAGCACCCGCTCATCAGGCCAGACAAAGCCAGGCCAAGTGATGGCATCCATTTTCCAAAGGCTTCCAGTTAACCGCAGGTCGCCAAGCCCTCTCTCTAATGCATCCATTATTGATATTCTCTCTGCAGAATTACTGAACTGGAAGATGGAAATTGAAGGAAAGAAAAGTCCACGCCAATTTAGCTTGCAGGTTGATATCCTCCCTGAATTTAGAGGATCTGCCCAGACATGGAAATCATAACATATTAGGTAGAAATAACTGGGTCTCGGTCTGCAATTCGAGGAGACAGAAGAGCCATGCGCCAACCACAGAGAAGTGTATGTAGCCGGTGTATATATTCAGCTGTGTATTTCTCAGAGAAGTGTACACAGACAGTGCATGAATTCAGCTTTGTGTTTCCACAGAGAAGTGTATGCAGTCGGTGTGTGTGTTCAGTTTTGTGTTTAGTGCCCAGTCTTTGTGTTTCTTCTACCATAAGAGGTACACATGGGCCATCTCTCAGCTTCCAGGGCTGGTGGGTACTTAGGAAGTAAGAGTCTCCTTCCATGATAGCAAAACATATGAGGCACTTCAATAAGCGTTACTCCTGGGGACAGCAGGAAATAATTAGGACCTTACTTAGTTTTGCAGATATGGATGCCTTGTGAGTAAGTGGTAAGTCGTTACGATGATCGGAAGTGCTAAGCTTGAAATAGAGGTCACAGGCTCCACCCCTGGAAGGGGCTCACTAATGGAAGTTTGAGCTGAATTAAATTCAAGGAGTCGGTTCCTGAGAGAGGAGAGAGGTGTGGTGCATTCTTTGTGGGGTTTAGAGGGATGATAATAGGTTTAAGACAGGACCAGAAATTAGAAGGCTTCCTTCAGTTCTGTTCTGACCTAAAGACCTCACTGAAGAGAATTAATAACTGAGAGAGCCAAGTGTTCCTGAGAAAGGAATAAAACCCCTACAGAAAGGGTGAAGGGCTCATCTAGCCTGTCCTCGAATCAAAGCAACAATTATCTAATTTGGCCTGATTTTCTCTGCAGGCTTAAGTACAATGTGCTGCAATTACCCACCAGATCTATCTGGGCTGTACGTCAGTAGGAGCACTTACTTGGGACCTCACTAGGACATAACACATGTCCCTTTGGTAGTTAGTACGCAACGCACATTGGTTTTCAAACTTCTCTGAAAAACCAGCCATTGAGCCCCCCAAGCCTGGGAGCCAAGGAGCCATGAACCACTAGAACCCTGGACTACCAATCACTGAGCTCCTGAACCACTAGACCACCGAGGCACTGAGCCACCAAACTACCAAACCACCAATCACTGAGCCACCAACCACCAGACCACCAAGGCACTGAGCCCCTGAACCACCAGACCACCAATCACTGAGCCACCAACCACCAGACCACCAAGGCACTGAGCCACCAACCACCAGACCACCAAGGCACTGAGCCACAAGCTAGTAAGCTAGCAAGTCATCGAGTCAGGGAACCAACAAGCCAGAGCAAGCCAGGAAACTACTTCCACGCCTTGCATCTTGAACATCGCTTCTGATCCTCCATCTTCTGGTTTTGAGTGGTGGTCAAAACGAATATACAGTAGTGGTCAAAATTCATGCTGAATTAAATTTTGAAGCAAACTTACATTGTTTTTGATCAAAATTTAATTACTAAAATTATTTGGGGCCAGCAAGATGGCTCATTAGGCAAAGGCACTTGCTACCAAGCCTGATGACTCAAGTTCTCTCTCCAAAACCTATGGGATTCAAGGACAGAACTAATTCCTGCAAACTGTCCTCTGACCTCTACACACATACCTCTACATGCATACCATGACACACACATGTGCCTGCACACGTATACACACACACACATACACAAACTAAATGAACACATGTAAAACTGGTTTAGCTTAAATGCTAACAAAATCCCTAGAGATCTAAAATAGAAAGATGCCCCGCCATGTATGTGGCCATTTGCCATCCTCCCCCCCCCAGCTCTCTGAGCCCTGACACATTAATTCTTGAACTAGTGTCCTGAACTATACCCATGATCCTCAAGTCAGAGCAGCCTCTGTCCACAGGCATCTGGGGGGGGTCCTGAGAAGACAATGAGGCCCCACAGAGACATCCCCACTGGCCCACAGACAGACTCTGCCGTGGCTGACCTGCAGCTCCGGAGTCCAGCGTGGGGTTACTGCTCCAAAGTGAGGCCCGGATTACTTCCAGCCGATCGCAGCTGCTAGCACGGTAGCGGCCACACATCCCTCACGCCCCCCTCTTGGTGGGCAGCTGCCCGTGCCATAGCACAGCCACCTATACACACTTGCAGAAGGTAAGAGCACCACGTCCTCCAAGCTCTGACCGCTGGTCTCACAGGGCACAGCAGCCACGGTCACTAAAGCGACTTCCAGGGGACTTAACAGTGACCGACTGCTGTGGTTTGACCCTCGGTGGTCCCCACCACTCATGTTCTTTCACACGTGGTCAGCGACTGGTGCGCTGTTTTGGCAGGGCTGTGGGACCTTTAAAAGATGGGACCTCGTGCTGGCTTCGCAGCACATGTACTAAAATTGAATGATTCAGAGAAGATTAGTATGGCCCCCGCACAAGGATGACACATTCCACAATTTTAAAAAAGGTGGGTCCTTGCTGGAAGAAGTATGTCACTCGGGGGATGTGAAGTTTGAAACCTGGCCCCACTTCCTGCTATCCCCCTCCCTTCCACCCTGCTGCTCTTGTCATTATACAGTCTTGACCTGCCACCAAGTTTTCCCCTCCATGATGGACTGAGTCTCCTCTGTAGGCTAATAATAGATCCATCTCCCTTTTATCTTCACAGTACAGAAGCGCTAACTAGAGAGTGCACGTTCTCTCTGCCTTTAGGTTCCTGCCCACCCCTTTCATAGCCAGACATGAAACACCAGGACATTCAAAAATGACTATGGATACAGACTTAGAAACCGACTGTGTATAACGAGGGAAGACATGGGTTGGTAAAACCTGGAGATCACTGTCAGCTTATACCTCAGGCTGACCTTCCAAAGGCACATCCAGAACCACCTCATCACTAGATGCGAGAATCTAGCTTTTAACAGAAACTCAGAAGTGGGAAATATGGCACGATCAAATGAGCAGAGGAATAAATGGGAAGAAACTCACTGAAAAGCAGTCTATGGAAGTTCTGCTCAACAGAGACTTCGAGAGGATTTCCTAGTGATCCTTGAGGGGTGGACGACATGGCTCAGCAGGCAAGGTGCCTGGAGCAAACCTGGAGACCCGAGTTCAATCCCCAGAAGCCCACATGGTAGAAGGAACGAATCAACATCCAAAAGTCTTCCTCTGACTTTTACCCATATACCACTGCATACATGAGCATTCATGAGCATCTCTCTCTATCTCTCTCTCTCTCTCTCTCTCTCTCACACACACACACACACATATGAATGAATTATGCTTTTAAAAAACTAAAAAGAGATTAAAAAAAAAAGTCAAGAAACAATGGACAAAGTAGACATGCTGTTAGAGATATTGATCCAAAAGAACCTATAGAAAAGTTGAAAAGTACAATAATTGACAAATAAAAGTCACCAGAGAGATTCCAAAGCAACCCTCGGAAAAGAGAAGAAAGGATCAGCAAGTACAAAGAGCAGATTCTGGAAACTGCCACATCTCAGGGGCAGAAGAAAAATTGCTGCCATGAGTAGATGCGGCTGACGGGACACAGGAGGGAACCAGCGCACACAGTGGGGACCGGCGCACAGTAGGGACCAGTACACACAATGGGGGCCAGCACACAGTGAGTCCGGTGATTTACATTTCCGAGGATCTCATGTTCACGCGACCTTCTCTTTGGATGCGCTGCAGAGATTCAGAGGGTGAAACAGAAGGAAAGTAGACAGTACTGTAAGAGCTCATTGCCCGCAAGCCCATGGCACGGACATTGCTGTTTGTGACCATGGCTTTTGTTACCCTTTGTCTTCTCTATGGTTAAGAGATGAGTGTAACTTTCAAAGATTCATAGAAAAGACAATATTATTGTAATTTTGGTTGGTAGCTCCATATTCCATGTGTAGCACAAATACATTTAAAAACATTATGTTTTGAAAGACACGATGTGTCATTTTAGGCACAAACAGCTAAAAGGCGGCCGTGGACTGACGAAGGAGGCAAATATGTACTGGAAGTCCAAACTCACTTTCAATTCCTCAGCACAAATAAGCAAGAGAGGAAAGGGCTGGAGAGATGGCTAATTGCTTAAAGTCTGCTTTACAAGCAAAGGACCAGAGTTCAGATCTCCAGATTCCAGATAAAAACTTCTACAAATTCAAATTAGGACTTCCAGATGCTGGACGTAGACTCCATGCCAACTGGAAAGAAAATAGTCATAGGATATACACAAACGAGACTCGTAAAACGTTTCAACATACCACTATAGAAAAGTCAGTTATAAAAAAGAAGACAGAAATGTGGGGCATGAGGGACACAGAAGACTTAAGGCCAGCAGAAAACATGTGACAAAGCATCAGGTCTATGCCCCTCCTTACTAGTGGTTACTTGAGATGGACTAGATTAAGCTGCCCAAAGACAAGGATCTGAAAAATAAACAAAACTACAGGATCCAAGTGCACGTGATCTACAAGAAACTCACTTTCAATTCCTCAGCACAAATAAGCAAGAGAGGAAAGGGCTGGAGAGATGGCTCATTGCTTAAAGTCTGCTTTACAAGCAAAGGACCAGAGTTCAGATCTCCAGATTCCAGATAAAAATGTCAGGACACGTGTCACCCTGTAATTCTAGCTGTGGAAAGCTCTTCAGAGCAAGATGGCTAAACAGACCAGCCCTAATGGCGAGCTGAGTGTAATTAGAAACCCAGGCTCGCAGAGATAAAGTAGAAGAGTGATCAAGGATTTTCTTGATATTACCCTTGGACCTCCAAGTCCACACACACTCAAGTGCACTCATGCGCATGCTCCCCACACACACGTATACACACACGTACACACACGTATGCACACATGCATGCACATGCACGCACACATGTACACACATGCACAGATATGTACACACATGTATACACATGTATACACACACGTGTGCACACACGTATACGCGCCCATGCACATGTACACGCATATACACACGTGTATACATGCACGTGTATATGCACATATACACGTATATACACACATACGCACGTGTATATGCACACATGTATACACACACATATACACATATACACATGTATACACATACACATGTATACACACATGCACACACACATACACATATACACATGTATAAACATGTATACACACATGCACACACATATACACACATGCATACACACATACATGCATACACACATTCATACAGATGTATACACACATGCATACATATACACATGCATACATACACACATGCATACACACATGTATACGTGCATGTGTATACCTACCCACATGCTTGCCCCTCATACATGCATACACTTTTTAAAAGGAGGGAAGTAAAGGATTCGAACAGATATTCTGTGAAAACAGTCAGCAAAGGAGAGCAGAGGTCACCTTGCAGTATCAGATGAGAGGACTTTGACTCAAAGATCAAAGCACTAGCGTGCGTATCATGTGAAGATGGATAGGCCAGAAGATCCCCAGTTACAAACAATCATTCGCCTTCCAACAGACGATCAAAACACACAGGAGACGCTGACAGAGCTGAAGGGAGGAATGAATGACAATAATCGTGGTCGCTGTTGCTATCCCTGTCTTGATAGCAGATAGAACAACCAGGCAGACAGAAAGCAAGGATCTGGAGATGCCGAATCACACAGTTAGCCACCCAGGAGGTCTAACAGACCCAATGCTCGACAGCAGCAGCATACACATTCCTGACATGTCCAAAGACATGTCCAAAGACCATGAAGTACGTGTCATGTGACTTTGGAGCATACAAACATATCACACAAACCACCCTCTCTAAACCATTATAAGATGGGACTGTGCTGACAAGAGAAATTGAACTGGCCGAAAGCGATCAGCGGATCAAAGAAGAACACTCAGAGGGAATGAAAAGCTGTGAGAAGCAGCCCTGTGGGGAGGGAGCTTATGGCTGTGAGTACTTGCAGTGAACAGCAAGAAAAGTCTCTGTCAACCACCTGCCCTTGCGATGAAGAAGAAACTAACCCAGGGCAGAAGGACATAAACAACAGAGATTTGAGCGGAAGTGAACAGAGACAGAGACATATCGATGGAACCAAATGTTGGTTTTTGGAAAATATTCCCCCCTCTGTTTAAGCAAACAGACCAGAAATCCAAATGAGAGACTCAGGCTACTAAAACCCAATGACCATGGGGATGTTGCTCCTGGTTCTACAGAAAGAAAGGACCATATCGGTAGATTTAGGATGCAAAACTCCTCAAGACAATACCAGAAAAACAAATTTGGAAAGCGTACGCACCATTGTCAAGCAAGACTTAGCACTTGTTCTTAGGTTGCAATAAAGTCTTGGGTTACAGTAACGAACACATGAAAGATGACCAGCATCGTGAGGTATGTGGGCAGAATGAGGAGAACAGAGCGACAGAATTGTATCATTAGGTTCCCTGGCCCCTCATGGACTTCATGTCTGGGAGTTCCCGTCTTTCTCCCCTCTAATAAAATCTGCCTTAATCCTCAAAAAGGAATTGTATCATCAATAGAAAGAAAACAAATACGGTGGCAATATCTGACAACACTTCAGCATCCTTTCATGTTAAAAAAACTCAATAAACCAAGAATAGGTAGGAAATCTCTACCTAAGCTACTTCCTAACCACAGAGAAATGAATTTCTAGAACATTCACACTTGAGGGTTAATTGCTCTTGTATTAGCCAAGAAGCCTTTGCCAGGGAGCTGGAGTCTTTGCTACTTTCCTGTTGCTGTGATAAAATACTGCGGCCAGGGCAACTTAAGGGAGAGCGCATTACTTGGACTCACTGCTTCAGAATCCAGCCCATCCTGGTGGAGAAGACAGAGCAGGAGCAGGAGCGGGGCAGGGTGGTCACGTCACATCCACAACTGAGAAGCGGACAGCGACGAATGACTGTGCTCAGCTCACTTTCTCCTTTTTATTTAGTTCAGGACCCCCCCCCAGGGGATGGTACCACCCACCACAGGCAGGTCTCCCCACTTCAGCCCGATCAAGATAATCCCCCAAGGCACGGCATGAGGTCCTCCTCCTAGTCTAGATCTCATGAAGGCGATGAGTGAGATTAGCCGTCACACCTAGCAACCACATGCCTCTAGTTCGAAAGCCAAGATGCAAAGCCTGTGGTCCAGCCTTGAGTGAGACCACGGGACTGGTAGCGTTGGGCCCACCTAGGATTTACCCCAGGGCATTGCCGAGCACATGGGATTAAAGATGGTGCTGAGGGCTGGTGTCTTGGATGTAACCCTGATCACATTTCAGAGAGCCCTAATTGGCTTTCAGGAATTTACCTGCCTTTCCTTACCAATTTTATTTGCAAAATGATTTATAGAGAAATCATTTATCTACAAAATAATAATAAACATCTACTCCTTAATTTTTGTGGCAGTCCACCTGCAAGGTTACTGATAAATGACCATCGAACGGCTTAAGAGAACAAGGTGTTACAGTTCTCAGTCCAGCTTGACAGGAGAGCTCACACCAACACCAAAGCAAGGGAATGACCACACCATCTCTATGTAATTGCTGAGAGAAGGACGATCCTTACTTGCCAGACCAGCATGTCTGGCCAAGTGAACAAAAGGATGCCAACTTTCTTAATCAGCTCTTGGTATTTTATTTCAGGGCCTAATCCCACCCACCCTGGGGTAGGCTTTCCCCATCAGCCAGACAATCTCCTTCAGGTTTGCTCTGGGCCTAACCCAACCACTAATTCTCTACAAATGTGCCCAGAGCTCAAACCCTCAACTGTCAAGTTGACACCTGTGCCTAACGATGACACTCCACCCTTGTCAATTTGACATAAAAACATAGCACTTTTAAACTGTAACATTCAATGCTTGTCCCCATAGATGTTAAAAGTTATCTTATTTATAATATAAATACATTTAATTTTATTAATTCTAAAAGTCCAAAATTAAAAGTTCTATACTCCAATTTAAAATGTCAGTCATTAAAAGTTCAATTATTAAAATGTTAGAACTGAAAGTTTTTCTTTAAATATCCCAAATCTTTTAACTGTAGGAGCCTATCAAGTCAAAATAAGTTAAATACTCCAAAATAGATAAAACATCAAAATAGAAGCATCTTGACACAATAAGAAAATATCAAATTAAAATCAAGTTCAGCAAATCAAATACCGCATCCTTTACTCCAACGTCCATGTTCTGTTGCTCATCACATAGTCATGGTGGCTCAAAGATTCTAGGCATTCCCAGTCCCTGTTTGTGGCTCAAAGTTGTAAAAGCAGAGCTCCTCTGAGCCAAGCTGAATTCTCCACTCGCAGCCGTCCTCAGCATTCATTCCACGGTTCTGGCATCTCCAACAACACTCTGGCTTCACCTCTGCAGCTATAAGCTTCTCCTTTTCTTGCAGGAACTCTACACCTCCACTTGGTGCCAAGCGTCTGCTGCTCTCCACAAAACCCATAATCGTATATCAAAACCAATACCACCTGGGGGATGACAGCAGAGTCCACAGCGAGGCTGAAACATAGCTTGGTCCATTCGAGCCACAGCTGCACCAGCTTCAGCCCGATGACCATGGAAAAGCCTCTTTCTAGGCAGCCAAACTTCCAAAGGGCAAGAAACGGCTTCAACTTGGGCTTTTGGCCCCTGAAGGAATCTGGATTTTCAAACCTCAGAATTGCCATTTGGTGCTATTTATGTCTTCCACCACACCAGTGCAAAGCGCTAGGTTTTCCTCCACTGATATCCACTTCTCCAACAATGGCAGCTGTTCTGCTGCCTGCCCTTTCCACATCCAGAGCTTCACGGCCACCAACACAGCTCTCCTCTGTCAAGCAAACCAGACCATCGTCTCCAAACTCAACTTCACCAAAGTCCTTGTTCCCTTCATTACAAACTGGGCCCAAACAATCCACAATTCTCTCAGCACCACCATCATCCAAAAGGCCCATTAAACTCTGTAGAACGGTATTTGTAATCCACAAACTCGAAACCTTCAAAGTTCCTCCAACGAAACCATTCAGAATCCACAAAATCCACACAGCCAGATTCTTCAGCAACACCCCACTCCTGGCACCAAATCTTGCTACAGTTCACCTGCATGGTTGCTGATAATCACCAACCAACGGCTTAACGGAACAAGGGGTTTATTGTCTCTTAGGACTGTCCGGTTACAGCTCTCAGTCCAGCTTGACAGGAGAGCTCACACCAACACCAGAGCCGAGGGAACTGATCACACCATCTCTACGCAGTGGCTGAAAGAGGAAGAATCCTTACTTGCCAGACCAGCATGTCTGGCCAAGTGTACAGAAGGATGCCAACTTCCTCAACCAGCTTTCGGTATTTTATTCCAAGGCCTAGTCCCACCCACCATGGGCTGGGCCTTCTCCATTAGCCACAAAATCTCTTGCAGGTTTGCTCTGGACTTAACTCAACCCTTAATTTTCTACAAATGTGCCCAGAGCTCAAACCCTCCACTGTCAAGTTGACACCTGTGCCTAAATATGACCATCTGCAAACTCAAAATATTTGACACAAAAAAGTGTCACCTTTGGCCCTTAGAGATCTGGGGTCCCTCTGGGGTCTATATGTGTCCAGGTTCTTGTGTTCAGAGTTGAAGATTGAAACCAGAACGCGAGAAGAGGTTTAAGGCGGGGTTTATTACAGGAGAGAAAGAATGGACCTCACGGACTCCAGGTGTGGAGTGCCCCGAGGGGCAAGGGCGCCCTGGAGAACTCACGGACTCCAGGTGTGGAATGCCCTAAGGGGCAGGCCCCTCCCACACTGCATATTTTGCATCTGGGTTGAAATCTAGAGGATTCCTCTGTGCCTGAAAGAGAAATGCTTTCTCCATTAATGTGCTTTGACTTTCTGCTCAGCTTCATTTCAGACCAAACTTTGAGCGGCAGAAGCAACAAGCCAGGGAAGGCGGAGCACCACGCTCCCTCGGCCCGCCATCCGTTCTGGTTGGCATGTCGCTAGCGCCCGTTTGCAGCTCCTTCAGCTCAACAGTAAATTTCACACCTCTGGAAATATATTTATTCTTGCACGCCACAAAAACATGATTTTTTAAGTACTCATCCAAAGCGATAAAGGTAGCTTGCGGCAGTTTTCAGAATTCGTTGAAATGATGACGCCCCTCCCCAGTTGGAAATTTGCAATGGCGGGTTCCGGCTGCATCTTCCTGCTCACACCTTCCCTCACCTGCGTGGCCAGGGGCTGTACTCTAGGAAGACGCGATCTTGACAGCTAACGTCCACTGGCCCCACACACACTTGACTCGGCATCTGCAAGTAACCGGTGCACGAACACGGTACAGTCATGGATGGCTGCAAATGACTGTCTCAGGGATGCACGGAGGAGGAGGTCAGAGGCAGGAGCAGGACGCTGAGGACCGCAGCACTGGGTCCGCGCTGCCGGAGAGCTTACGGCCTGGTTGGCATGTGTACATTCATTAACGCGTGTCACGCATTCTCCAGAATTCTTCTTTTGTCCTGAAGGAGTTAAGTCTCTCGTATTTAAAACCTCAAAAACTGCTTGGCTTAGCTACAGTGAAATACAGAATTTGAGAGCGTGAGCTAGGAGGATGGGGAGATGGCTGTCAGATGAGTGCAGCACGAGGCTCTGAGTTCAAACCCCGGCACCTACATAAAGAAGCCAAGTGCTGTCATACACAGTTGTATTCATGCATTGGGAGGCAGAGATGGGAAGAATTCTGAAGCCGGCCGGCTAAATGAGGATGCTCTAGGTCCTGGGATGGGTCCTGTCTTTAAAAAGTAAGAGGAGGAGCAAATGAGAAGGAACTTCAATGTCATTCTCTGGTCTCTCATGCATGATGTGTTCATATGTGTGCACCTGCATCCATGAGCATGCGCATACACACACGCGTGTGCACGCAAGAAAGAGAGAGAGACAGAGAATATGAAGTGATAGATAGACACAGAGGCCATGACATGTAGCTTATTTTTCTTCTGTTATTCTAGCAATAAGAATCCCTAGTTCTAGAAAGATCAATGCCATGGGATCCAATTGTGTTTATGAAAAGTCACCTTGGTTGTTTGCAGAAGACTAACTGGAAGGTGTCAGAGAACATCCCAGGATTCCACGTTGCCTCCAATGGAAAGTGTAGGTAGCACAGTGCGCAGTCTCAAATGGGCGGAGCCAAGGGACTGACTGTGTGGAATCAGAACTCAGGCTGCGGTGTCAGACATATTTGTAACCAAGATAAGGTGAATGGGGCTGAGGAGATGGCTCAGGGGTTAAGCTTCTGCCTTGCAAGCAGAAAGACCCACATTTGGATTCCAGATCCCACATAAAAATTCTAGATGGCTAGCGGCAGCCTGTGCTTCTGGAACTAAAAGGCAGAGCCTGAGGGGAAAAATCCCAGAGCAAAACAATAAGAAGGTAAAATAGTCCAGGATGATTCCTGAAGTCACCCTTGGCATGTGCAGTGCCCTCTACACGCACGCACACACACACACACACACACACACACACACACACACACACACAAGCACTTGCAAAGATAATTACATTCAAAAATAAGGTAAATGATTCGATACAAGGGCACACTGTAAATGTGTAGCCTGCCTCCTCTCCTCCTTTTTTTTATAGTTTTCTATTATTATTTATTATTTATTCAATTGTGTGTGTGTGAGTGTGTGCACGTGTGTGCATGTATGTGTGTGTAGAACTACGGAGGAATTCGGGAACCACCATGGACACCTCCCCCTCCTCCTTGTTCACTCTGCCCAGGGATTCACAGGCTCCGCCCTACCAGGACCAGAAATGCAGGCCGCCCCCGCTTCCGCCCGGCATCTATACATGGGGTCTAGGATCCGAACTCAGGACCTTCTGCCTGCAAGGCAGAGGCTTAACCCCTGAGCCACCTCTCCAGCCCCCCCTCTCTTCTCTTCCAGACTCCCTCATCTCAGAAAAACGTCACTTTTTGACAATCACAACCTTCCTTCAGACACACAAATCCTGTTTAGCTGTCCAAGGGGCTCTGGGAAGTAACTGACTGGATGCGTGAGGCAGAGCTGGCCGTGCTGACCAGTGGGGGAAGCACCAGCATCCAGGGTGGTCTGCAAGGAAGTGGTCAGCTTCCTGAGTCGCCTGGAGAACAAATGCGGACCGAGGTGAGACCAGCACCACAGCTCCAGGACCTGCCGATGTTTACGATACAGCAGTATCCAATACCCAGCAGTGTAAGGGAGCCCGAGAGCTCAGGACACGCCCTGCAAGCCAAGAACGTCACGCTCCTCACGGAGGGAGTGGCCAGCTGCAGCACATGCTGCCGAGACTGTGACACACGGACAGGCTGTGGGACTTGGCAATGCCCATGTAGAGACGGGGTAAGAACTCAAACCTCCTGGAAACATCTGGAATGAAATGGAGGACGCCAGACATCATCTAAGCCAGCCAAAGAGAGCCACACTGCAGAGAGAGCGGGGCCTTTGCCTGCACGAAAACTGACTTAGTGCCTGCTCTCCAGGGCGTGTGAAAGGCACACCCCAGCAGGGCAGCTGCAGGCGTGGACCGGCATTGAGGCAAACATCCCAGCATGGGGTGCCTTCTGGCTTCTCCAGCACGCATTTCCTGCATGCAGTCTGTGCTGTCAATCATCGACCGCAGGCCACAAGTTCACTGGGGAATGAAGACAGACAGTATGCACCACTCTGTGTAAATGCATTTTTTTCACATGAGGTCTGTCTTTGGACCTGCAAGTTGTCATTTCTAGCAGTCTGACTGGCCACTGGCCTCCGGGAATCCTCCTGCCTCCCTCCTCCAGTGCTGGGTTGCAGACATGCGCTATCCTACCCGGGTTTTACGCGGATACTGGGGATTTGAACTCAGGTCCTCCTATTGTGCAGTAGACATTTCACTGACTGAGCCGTCTCGCCGGCCTGCAGATGCACTCTGCCGGCGAGAGGATCCATAGCTTAGGATCTGATCAAATCCTCAATAGGTGCACGACTTCCCTTCAAAGAAGAAGACAGAAAGGACTTTATCCTACGCCAACGAAATCATAGTGCTGGGCAGGCAGAGAGACCTTCTCGGAGGTCCGGGCCAGGCGAGAGCGTCATTTATCATCATCGGGCTCTAAGCAGCGTCTGCACCGCAGTCGAAGCTTCCAGTGTGACCTGGCAGCTAATAAATCACCCTCGCATCTCGCCGGCGCTCCCGTAAGCTCTTAAAGACTTTGATTCCGGGGAAATGTCACTGCTGGGCACGGAGCTTCGCAGGCTGATGAATGCGAACTGATCCATCACATCGGTGCCCGGCTCAAGTGGAAGCCGCACTGCTTTGCCCGAGGAGTGACCGCTGGGGCCCCGAGCGGTAAGTGGTCAGGACGCTCCGAAATCCAATTTCTGAAATCGGTTCCCATCAGGAGCTGTGGCGCGGGCTCCCCAGTGGCCGTCGGCATCGCGGTGTGATTCCAGGCTCCGCTGAAGCACTTGTCCCTCTACAGGACACTGATCGGCAAGATTGGGAAGGAAGCGCGGGACACTTACTGCTTCAAAAGGACCCGAGGGGAGCATGGACTGGCCCCCATCCATCGGAGCAGAGGGCTGCTCCTGATGAGACCCCCCGGACTCATGTGAAACATCAGCCCGGCATAAGGTACGAGGTGGGCTTCTCAGCCGCCACCACTGCATGTGGGTCCCACGGATGGACAGCAGGTCACTTGAGACTGGTATTTAGTCACGGCCAGAAGTGGGGTCCCCACTGGTATTGCCTTTCTCTGGGCATCAGGGCAAGAAAGAGAGCTCTCCCCTTGTTCTTTCTCTTCCTCCCTTTCTCCCTCCCTCCCTAAACCCTTTGGTCACGTATTCACTAGCAGCAGCCCAAGAAGGAAAGAGTGAAGCCTGCAGAACTGACAGGAGGAGGATCCTTGCGGGAGGAAGGAAGTGCGTCACCAGGCGGGCCTGAGGTCTGAAGGCCTGGTTCTGCTTCCTGCTCTCTCCCTCCCCTTCCCTCTCTGCCCTCCTCCCTCCTCCTCCCTCCCCCTCCCTCTCTCCGCCCTCCGCCCCTCCACAGTTTCCCCCCTTCAATCTCACCTGCCCCTCCTCATCCCTCCCCTCCCTCTTCTGCCTGCCCCCCCCTCCTCTTCCCTCCCCCTCACTCTTCTCTTCCTCTCCCTCCCCCTTCCCTCCCCCTCCTCTCCGCCACCTCTCCACCCTCCCTCCCCGCCATCTTTTCCCGTCCCCCTCCCTCCTCCTCCCTCACATCCTCTTCTTTTCCCCTTCCCCTCCTTCCCCCTCCTTCCCCACCCCTCTCCTTCCCCAACCCATCCCTCTCCTCCCTCCTCCAGTCCCCTCCCTCCCCTCATTCTCCTCCCTCATCTTACATCACCCTCCCTCCTCCACACTCGCCTTACACCTCTCCCCTCCTCCCCCTCCACCCACTTCCACCCTCCTCCTCCCTCCGCCAGCCCATGCCATCTTCTTCTCTTTCCATTTCTCTCCTCTTCCCTCCTCCCCCTCCCTCTCCTACCTCCTCCTCCTATCCTACTCCTATTCCCTCTCACTCCCTCCTCCCCCTTCCTTCCCCCTCCCCCATCCTCCCCCTCCCTCCTCTATCCTCTCCTTCCCCCTCCCCCTCCTTCCCCCTCTCCACCCACTTCCCTCCTCCTCCTTCCTCCTCCCTCCCCATTCCCTTCTTTTTCTTCTCTTTCCCTTTCCTCTCTCTTCCCTCCTCCTCCTCCCTCCCTCTCCCTCCCTCCCTCCCCTTCCTGTCTTTCCAGCCTCTAGAGTATAATTATGTTGTGGATCAATCAGTGAATTGCTGAGAAACTAGATGAACAGTCCTCAGTCGGATCCAAATCAGAAACCAAACCAGTATTTCAACACTGGGAATTTAAAGTGGGGATGGCCTTCTGGAGTTTTAGGGGTGTAGACGAGGGTGATGGGGTGACCCAGAATCAGTGCAGGCTTTGCTCCCAGCGCCAGGGGGAGGTAAGGAAACCTGTGGCTGGGGACAGAATGAGACCCCGCAAGGAGGCCCTGGCAGAAGCTCTGAAGAGCCGGTCAGCGCCCGGCCCCCGACCCCTCCTCACTGCCCCTGGCCGCCCCTGAGGGAGGTGCCACGCACAAGGGCAGAAGAAAGAACCCAAGAAGCAAACTCCATCGCCCAGGGCAGACCAAGCCGCTGACCCAGGGGGACCCTCGTGAAGACAAGAACACGCAGAAATGCCCCCAACGCAGGGCAAAGTGACTCGCACAGGCTGGAGGGCGGCAAAGCCCCGCCCACGCACGCAGAGCGGTGAACGGCGCCCACCGCGCCCACCGCGCCCATGGTGCCCGCGAGGAGCAACAGGAACTGCGGGAGTCCATCTCGGACGGGCATCCTCCAGAGACGCCCACGCAGAAGGAACGTGTCAGACCGACTTCTAGTGTCCATGGCAATGGCCCGGAGGGATTTCTGGGGGTCAAGGTGCTGTGGGAGACGAAGACTCAAGGTGAGGAGAAGGAAATTCTAGAATGGCCTCCTTGGGTATGGTAGGTAGAGACACGGGTGCCAGCTTCACAGCTGGGGGCTGAGCTCTGGGCACATTTGCGAAGAGTTGGTAGTTAAGGAAAGCCCTGAGCACGTCTGCAGGAGACTGTCTGACTGACATGGGAAGACTCAGCCCACGGTGGGTGGGGCCCTTCCCTGCGCAGGCAGGTAAGATGGGGAAGTTGGGTTGGTACATTGACTTCTTCAGCGTACTTTGGGCAGATTTGCTCTCGCAACAGTCCCTGTGGACATGGTGTGGCCAGTTCCCGTGGCTGTGGCTGTGAGCTCTCCTGCCAAGCTGGATTGAAAACCGTAACTGGACAATCGTTAAGTCAGAATAAAACCCCTTGTTCCCCATGCTGTTTGCTCGTGAATTTCTCGGCAACATGAAGGCAGATGGCGATAGTGGTGTGTGAAGTATGACATGGGACAGAGACTCGGCCTTGTCCCATGTCTCTGCTGACCATGGGGTTCTAATGATGAACCACCAAGAGCACGAAGTCCGGGGGAACAATGGCTGCACTGCACACAAGAGAGGGGGACGGGAGCCAGCAGGACACGGGCGACCCACGGCAGCACCAGCCCAAGAGCTGCGAGCCGAGATCAGCTGCCCCGACGCTGGCCTGGCCTCGCTGGGGGGAGCCTCCCCTCTCCAACCAGTGCTCACTGTAACCTCCACCCCTCTTGTGGAGAAAGGAAGGCGCCATCTCAGAGACTCTAGCCCCTGTTTTCCTGGATCTGAAAGCCTTCGGTCCTGCATGTCCTTACCCAGCCCCCCTGCTGACGCCCAGGGATGCAGCTTCTGCAGGAGGAAGCCTTTCCCTGCCAGCCTCTCTGCTCACTGCAGGGATGGAAAGGGAAAATCTGCATGCATCAGCTCCCAGCATGCATCAGCTCCCAGCATGCATCAGCTCCCAGCATGCATCAGTCCCCAGCATGCATCAACTCCCAGCATGCATCAGCTCCCACCACACATCAACCCCAGTATGCATCAGCTCCCAGTATGCATCAGCTCCCAGCATGCATCAGCTCCCAGCATGCATCAGCTCCCAGCATGCATCAGTCCCCAGCATGCATCAGCTCCCAGCATGCATCAGTCCCCAGCATGCATCAGGTCCCAGCACGCATCAACTCCCAGCATGCATCAGCTCCCACCACACATCAACCCCCAGCATGCATCAGCTCCCAGCATGCATTGGCTCCCAACATGGAGTCTCCTGTCCCAGCTTCCTCTAACTTCTTAAAAGAAGTTTAATTCAGAAAGATACACATTTCCAAAATAGCTTTCATGAATGAGCCTAGCCTTTCAGTATGGGGAGAGGGTCCCCAGACACATCCGCCACTTTGTGTAAAGCTGCTGTGAGAACAGAGAGTCACATGTCAATCAGCCTTGATGAGAATCCATAAGTGTCAACCTGCTGGCACCCAGAAAGGTTCCCAGCAGGAGAGAAACAGGTTTGGAGCTTCGTATCCGAGAGCAAGTGAGATCGAGAACATCTCAGGAAAACCACACCACACCACGTACTCAGAAATAAAAGCTTACATTAGTTATATGTAGTTATGAACTAGAGAACCCATTTGAGGACTGAGGTTATGGACTGGGGAGATGGCTCAGTGGTGAAGTGCTTGTCATGCAAGTCTGGGGACCTGAGTTCAAAACCCAGAAGGCACAATGACAAGACAAGCCTCAAAAGGGAAAGCAAGACAGACGGCGTCTGAGGGACAGCAGGTAAGCTAAGCTTTTCCTCTGGTCCCACACGGTATGCACACACCACCCATGCACACACACACCCATGCACACACCCACACATGCACACACCCACCCATGCACACACCCACACATGCACACACCCACCATGCACACACCCACACATGCACACACCCACACATGCACACACCACACATGCACACACACACATGCACACACACCCACACATGCACACACACACACCCATGCACACATACCTACATAGTCATGAAGACACTACCCACATGCGTACCTGCACATGCGTGAAGACACACCATGCCACGTGTACCTGCACATGCGTGAAGACACCATGTGGACACATGAAGACGCACCACATGTACACCCACATGCATGAATGCACATATATACATACATATGCATGCATGCACACATGTGCATCCCATACATATGTACATGTGAAAAAATAAAATCAGTGAAAGCGATTTGCATCCTAATGAGCACGAAGAACCGGTCTGGGTGGGACTTTGCTGCAGGACGCACATATGTCCCACACCTCAGAGCTGAACGGCACGCTGCCGTTTGCACCATCAATACTGAGAACATGCTTCTCATACAGACATGGCACAAGACAGGTGGAACCATCTCAGAAATGATTAGAAATTCTGTCCCAATCCCAGTGTCCCAATTCCAGGTCAAAATTTGCTGAGCAGGTTTTTTTTTAAATATATAAAACTCAAGTCAGCAACTCAATCAGTATTTTTTGAAACCAAACGCTCTAGCACAGTATGGTCCAAAGATACGCTGACATTAAGCTCATGCACTGAGCGATAGATACAGCGACATGATGCTCACATGCTGGACATAGAAGCATAACAGGACTACAAGCCTCTGCATCCCATGACTGACTCATCATATTTCTGCAGGGGCAGAAACTTTGCACAGACTGTGAGAGGGCTGCAGCTCACAGCACATGATGCTCCTCAGCTGAGCTTCTGTGGGCAGTATCCACGGGTGCTGCATGGCCAGGCTGCTGTGGGCAGTGTGCACGGCTGCTGCATGACCAGGCTGCTGCTGCAGGCAGTGTGCACGGGTGCTGCTGCAGGCAGTGTGCAGGGGTGCTGCATGGCCAGGCTGCTGTGGGCAGTGTGCATGGCTGCTGCATGACCAGGCTGCTGCTCCAGGCAGTGTGCATGGGGGCTGCATAGCCAGGTGCTGCAGGCAGTGTGCACGGGGGCTGCTGCAGGCAGTGTGCACGGGGGCTGCACGGCCAGGCTGCTGCTGCAGGCAGTATGCACAAGTCTACATGATGTGAGGGCATGCACATTGCAAGAGGCTCACGTGGTGTGCTCAGACCCCAGGCTGCAGCCAACTCCCGTGCTGCGCGTAGACAGCGCTGCCAGAAGACACCTTGGTTCACGCGGATTTGGCTTTTTAGCTGATCTCTGGTCGGCGAGTGCTCAGGAACACACTGCAGCGCAGTCACAGCTTCTCGTCCAGCTCTGCGAGCCTCCAGCTGCAGGTGCCCTGACCCGCAGGTTAAGACACGGAGCCGCACCGGGCCTATGAGCTCACAGCAGCCACGCGTACCTTCATGAGACTGCCAAGATGTGGCCTGTCCGCGTCTCTCCGTGGAGGGGCTCCGCACTCCTGATGGACTGCTGAAGGTTAATACTGCGTGGCGGGACGGGGCCGCTGCCCCAGCGATGCTCCAACAGTGCTCAGGCACACGCTGCTAAAGAAAGCCTGATGGAACTTAGCAGGACTCGCAGTTTAAAGAAAATGGGAGGGAGATAACAGGGAAGAAGGTCTGTAATGGGGAAAAGAAGGCGATTTGGGTTCAATAACAAGGGGTGACTCGAATCCATTGCATTTGTGTGTGAAACCCTAGAAGAATATAAATAATTTCTGAAAAAGCCAGGTCGTCCAGCATCTGGTGCCCGTCAGACAAGGAAGGCTAAAGAGACAACGTTAAATGATTTGAGCTCAGGTTTTGCTATCTGCGTATTTGGGACCAGTGCCTCCCCTTGCTATGTTTGAATTACTTACTTTTCAAACTTTCTCCTATCAGTCTCAGTGCCTTGGTATGCGCCCTAATTCCATAGCATATTTGGAAAGTAGCAATTAATCCAAACCTACCCACAGGAGTGGATAGTTCCTGTTCAAGATGACTTAAATCTACGTGGTGGAAAACAGACGGTGCTTGAAAATACTTCTCTGCTTTGCAATTGGTATCACAAGCGACATAAATATTAAATGACCCAAACCTCGGTTAGAATATGTAATTAAGACCCCTTGAATTATTTATGTTCGGAGAATTAGCTCAAGCAGCTCAATAATCCCTCAGAACCAACTTGGTGTAAATTTAAAGGGTGAGAAGCAACACTTTCTAAGTCTTCCGAAGCTGAACTTCTTCCCGCCCCTGCAACCCACCTGCAGAAACTGGTCAAGCAAGAAGCCACAAGCAGATCCCCCGGAAAAGATAGGGCAGCATCCAAGTGTCCTTCCCCATCAGCAAAATGTCTTGAAAGTAAGTAACCTGCTGGGCCAGTGAGATGGCTCAGTGGGCAAGGCAAACCTGGGGACCCAAGTTCAATTCCCAGAAGCCCATATGGTGGAAGGAAAGAGCTGACTTCTGACAGTTGTCCTCTGACCTCTGCCTGTGTGCATGGTGTGCGTGTGTGCATCATTTGTTCTCTTTCTCCCTCAATAAGTAAATAAATAAGATTTTTAATATTTTTATTTTTATATATTTGAGAGAGAGAGAGAGAGTACTTACACACCATGGTACACAAGTGGCGGAGAAAAGACAACTTTCATAAGCCAGTTTTCTTCTTCTACCACGTGGGCTTCCTGGGACCGAACCCAGGTCGCCAGGTTTGTGAGGTGAGCCATCTCGTCAACCCCCATGGGTAAATAATCTTTAAAAAATAACAAATTAAGTAACCGGCCAATCCCATCAGTGCTGGCGTTCTGTGCATGGCTGGTGGGTAGAGCTCTGAATGGGCCAAGCTGTCGTGGGCTGCTAGCCTACAAATATGTACCCAGCCAGTCCAGCATGGCAGGTGGGAATCAGAGATGGGCAAAGCTCAGGATCACCCAGCTACAGAAGCATGGGGTGCCCCAAAGACGAGAGACTCGGCCAGGGCACAGAAAAGCTAATCCATCTGCTCTCCTAAGATCTGCGCATCTCTATCTTTGGCAACCAGGAAATGGGTCCACCAGAAAACAGTCTAAGAGCTCAGCATGAGAGAGGAGGCTGGATTCGGAAGGAGCATCTTGGTGTAACCACCATGCCCCAGGCTTGGAAATAGGAAACCCGGTGGCGCCGGGCATCTAGCTGCAGCTCCAGGACAGGGGAAATAACTACCGTCGTCGGATCCCATGCCGGGCCGGCTTAACTTTCCACGGTGAACTTGGGAGCAGGGGCCCCAGGACATGGAGCCCACTTCGTGCTCACATCAGTGCTTTCAGGACTGACGAGCAAGCCACGGCTTCTTCCCGCCTCTTCCCTCTACACAACGGAAGCTTGTTGTGTGGAACCGGAAGTCGTCCTCAGGCGCCAACACTTTGGTGAAATCAAGTGGTTGCTGGAAGAGCATGCTCGGGCTAGCTGGAGCCCGGGAGTAGAACGCTTGCTTGGATCCACAAGGTCCCGGGTTCAATCCCTAACACACATCCGTGAACACACGTGCACGCGTATGCATGCGTGGACACACAAAAGTGGTCAGACCCTAATCTCTCGCTCCCTGTCCTCCATTCTGTCTCCTCGTCCTCGTGTGCCTGGCTCTCTTTCTGCTTCTCCTCTGAACTCCTGCAACATGCCAGCCCCAGACTCTCTCGACCTTTCAGCCAACAAAACCATGAGCCAAACGAACCTGTTACTTTACGAAGCGGCCAGCCTCCAGTCTCTTGTCTAGCGACAGCAAGTGGGCCAGCAAATGTTTTCTGTGCAGTGAAAACAGGTGCCACCAACATGTTCGCCGAAGTCTTCAAAGGCTGCTACCAAGACAATCCCACCTGCTGCAGAAGGCTACGAGACCCTCTCACTCAGCTGAAATGTCTCCAGAAATGTATACTCCATTGGCTGACTGTGGATTGGTCAGTATGTCCTGCTACAACGGTCACCTAGTGACCCAGCGGAGCCACAAAGCACAGAGACTGGACACCACCGAGTCTAACTCTAATGCAGCTTATGACCACTTCCTTGTACGCAAATGACCATTTCCTTATATGCAAATGTAGACCCCATAGATGCCCTTCATCCCAGTTCCTTGGACAGGTTGTCCCCCCAAATAGTCTGGAAAGTATCAGAGCCTGAAAACACAGCCACTTTTCCTGGAAGTGTAACTGGTTGTGCATAAATTTAAATATAAGTGAATAAATTAGATTAATATGTGAAGAGCTCCTGTTTTACATGTTCTTGCTATTTCTGTGCATGCGCAGTGTGTATGTTCATACGTGCGTGTACGTGTCTGCAGGTGGATGGGCCTGAGGAGGCGATGCAGGTGTCTCCCTGAGTGTGTATACATCACGGCGTACTTGAGTGTCTCTGTGGAGGCCCAAGGGAGACTTCAGGAATCATCCCAGATCGCTCTGCCTCCTTATTGCTTTGCTCTGGGTTTTCTCAGGCTCTGCTTTCCAGGGTCAGAATTGCAGGATGCCACTATATTCACCCAACAGTTTTGCATGGGATCTGAGGATTCGAACTCAGGTCCTCCCGCTAACGAGGCAGAGGCTTTACCCTCTGAGCCACGTCCCCAGCCTTTCATTTCATCTTTTGGGTCTGAGTCTCTCACTGACCCTTCGGCTCACTGATGTCGCCACACTGGTCAGAAAGCAAGCAGGGACCTCTTCCTGCTTCTGAGTCTACACTCGGGTTCTCATGCTTGTGGGAGAGCCTTTACCTCCTAGGTCATCTCTCCAGTTCATGTATTCTTTTATTTTTGACAGACAGTAATTATACATACTATTGGATTGAGTGTAATGTTTCAATACAACACTTCACAAGCAGATCTGAGGAATTGGCATATCGATCACCTCAAAAGTGTATCACTTCTGTGGCAGAGAAATATGCAAATCCTCTCCTCTGGCTGTGTGGAAATACTCGGTGAACTGGCGCCAACGCAGGAGATGCCCGAGTTCGCTGAGCGCCTGCCGTGCTTTAGCCCCATGGAAGGTGCTGTTCATCGCTCCCAGAATCCTTAAAGAAGCCTTCCAGCTAAGACGATTCCCCATGGTATCCACAGGCACAAAAGTCCACGCTTTGGCCAGGATCATCCCTGGGGAGGACAGGAGAGACCTTGAGCGCCGCCCCCCTCGTCCCGGCCTCCCCATTGTCTTCTGCAGCCCTTTCCTTCCTTCCTCCTTCAGTCTTACTGCGCTCCGCAGCTCAGCTTGCTCAGCTTTTCCTTTGGAAGAGTTTCACATGTCAAAGGGATCAAGGATGCCATTGGCATCTAAAAGGATGGTAGTGAAACTAGCATATGGAGCCTAGAGGGTGTGCGTGTATGTGTGTTATAGTGCATTGTATTACATGCACACATACATACACACATGCATGAACACGTGCACACACATGAGCACATATATGCACTTACATGTGTGTGCACACAAATTTATCCACACCTGTACATAAGGCATGAACGCATGTATGCATACACATGCACACAGAGAACTATGTAGATGATGGATACACTAAAGGTTCAACTGTTGTACTTCATTTTCGTGTGTGCGCCGACTACCATGTGGTCTACCTTCAAAACATACACCTTTGAAGGAGGTCTATGGGCAGCTTCCAAGGAACGTGCAAGGGAGCCCTGCCTTCAGTTTCCCTCAATGGCAGCATCCTGTGTGACCACTCTACAATATCAAGACCGGGACATGGACTTCGGTGAACTCCCCAGAGCGTGCGAAATGTCACACAAATTCCCTGCATGTTTTCACAGCTCTGGGACACACACACAGCTCCACACAGCAGCCAGCACAACCAGAGTGCCACACTCACACCCACACCCACACCACACCCACACGGCTCTGTGTAGCCCCGCCCACCGCCTCCCATCTCTATCCTCTGACAGTTTCCCGCTTCTGTGACTGCTTTGTCTTAATATCTGAACTCCATTACAATGTAGATAATTGTACTGTAAATGCCGTGGTAAATAGCGTGCAGTAGATCTCCTTGAGAAGGGGTACCCTCGTTCAGAACAATTCCCCAGAAGTTCACCCAGGTTCTGACCTGTCTGCTTCTGCAGGTATCTCACAGTAGGCTGGGCCGACGCGTGGAACTTGGAGCCGTGTGCGGTGGCTTGATGTGAAACGTGCCCACGGGCTCATGTGCTTGAGCACTTGGTCCCCCGTGTGGGGCTGCGTGAGAAGGTTGTCGATCCCTTGGAGGTGGAGCCTGGCTGGAGGAAGTCGTGACCCGTGTCACCGGGCGGGTTAGGGGCTTTAAGGTCCCACCTCCCCGTCTCTCTCCTCCTGAGCGTGAATGCCGTGCCACCAGCCCGTCTCCTCTCCTGCCGCCGTGTCTCCCTGCCTGCTGCCAGGCCTTACCCACTGTGCTGCACTCTTTCCTCCGGAACTACAAGTCAGAACACACGCTGTCCCTTCTAAGTCGCTTTGCTTTAATACAGCAAGAGGAGAGAAGCTAAAAACCATAGAAGAACAGTCACTTGTTTTCTATTTGGGACCATTGACAATAAAAGCTCAGTGAATGTTCACATACAGGCTTCTACAGGAAAGTAAGTTTTCTTTCTCGACTTTTATGACAAGTCTATTTTTAGCTTTAAGAAACTGTCAAATTATTTTTCAAGCTGATTTAGAATTATCGCTTGTTTTAGTCTGTCTGATCTCATAGATATGTTAGCAAATTTTGCTATAATTTGTTTTATCACGTGACTAATAGAGTTGACTTTTTTTTCTTGGGGTCACATATCAGCCCTTATTTTTGTTCACTTTCTAAAAGGATTATCATCCTTTATGTTCACATAAATACATAAATATACATAAATACGTTTTAGAGCTCCCTTTGTATTCTAAGTTCGAGTCATGATGCCTGCGGTTGAGTTTAGACATCCTCCTGCTCTCTAACTGGCGAGCAGCAGAAAATGGAGCCTTCTCCATGGGAGACAAACCTGGAGCAAGTCCGAGGATGTGGTCACACAGAATTGAGACAGCTGCGCCAGAGGGCTGGGGGCTTGGGTGGGCCCCATCATGCGGGTCCCTCCCTTTCCCTCTGTGGTTACTGCCGGCTGCCGCTCAGGCGCCACCTTGTGGCTCTGTGAACCCGGCGGCATCCTGCACAGAGCTCCCACCGGGAACACGGCTGCGTGAGGCCGGGTAGTGCCTGCTGTGGCTGGCTGCCCGGGCTGCAGGAAAAGGACGACTGGCATCTTCCTGTGTCATGATTCAGATCTTCCCATGAGGACGTCAGCCTCGACTGGGATTTGGAAGCAGCGATAACTTGGTTGCGTGCTGCCAAGACACCCGTCCCTTAGGACTCGCCGAAGGAGGGCCACTTTGGGGTGCGCTCTCTGCTTTACTCTAGGGGACCTGCAACTTACCAGAAAGCCCTGGAGGCAGTGGAGGGAAGGCCGCGGGTCCCCACGGGAGCACAGGGTCACCCACGGACAGTTACTGTGGATGGACATCGTCCTCCCAGCAAGACAATATGATGGGGCCGGGGGGCTCAGAGCGTCCTCACACTGATGGCCACGTGGGCTGTGATGGGCATCTCCGCTGGACAGCATCCAGCCGTGCTGCCCGCACTGGCCCCAGGAAACACTGAGCTCAGCTTGGTCCCATTTTAAACAGTTGCGGGACAGGGTGGGGGGTGGGGGGAAGAGAATGGAAGGTGCCATCTTTTAATGGGGAATAAAGAGTCGTCTCTGGCACAGTCTTAACCAATAAAGAAAAACGTCTGGAGCTGCACTGTCCTCGTATGTGGACCCACCTGGATGTTACCTGTGTCTGGAAGCTCGTGTCAAAGCCCACAACATGAAGAGGGACAGCAGGCTGGGGTAGGGGAGGAGGGGATCCCCAAGTCAGTGGCTCTTCCACACACTGCACCCAAGGGGGCTTCTAAGACCTCCCAGATGACAGATCCATGAGCCCTGAGGAATTCGCTTCCAGGATCAAGTTAGAGGTCTGAGCACCAGAGCCAGCCCGTCACAACACAGCCGGTCAGGAGCAGACAGCGCTGACCCCTAAGGCCTCCACCGAGACCACGGAGCCTCCCTGCTGCCTGACCGTGAGCCCGGGGTCAGCGCCGTCACTGGATGGCTCCAGAGGGGCTGGTGGGAGGAGGATCCAGGTCACCTCGTTCCTCAGAACACCTCATCCAGGGCTGGGATGGCTCAGGGGCTAAGCCTCAGCCTCCCAAGCAGAAGGTCCTGAGTTCAGACCCTGGATCCCAAGTAAAAACGCCAGGTGGAAATGGTGGCGGCCTGAGAAACTCCAGAGCAAAGAAAAGAGGAGGTGGAACAATCCGGGCAGATTCCCGAAGTCACCCTTGGACCAACACAGGCACGTGCACACACACAGACGCACGCACGCACACACACACACACACATACCATAACACAGACAACACATGCAAAAATTTAAAAAGAAATCTCTTCTAAATACTACAAATCCCAGTACCTCGCCCCAGTGCACCCTGGGAAGAAGGTCAAGACTGCTGTGAGGCCTGAGACCTGCTTTGTCTCTGCTTCCAAGTCAAATTCAAAGCTGAATCCTACCAGAATGGACCGTGGCATGGAAGGAGCTGGCGGTCTTTCCCTGCGGCCTCAGGAGCCCAGCTGGGCATGAGGCAGTCCCCTGCACAGCGCTGATGGCATCACAGCAAAGCAGCTTAAGGGAGCACAAGGGTTGTCCCCTCGCGATGCCTGGCTACAGCTCCTTGTCCATACCAACAACATCAGGGCCGAGGGCCGCACCGTATCACATAACGGCTGAGAGAGGGATGATCCCTATTTGCCAGACCAGCATGTCTGGCCAAGTGTGTACACAGGACGCCTCCTTTCTCAGCAGCTCCCTCCATGTTCCAGGGACTAGCCCCGCCCACCATGGGCTGGGCCTTCCCCATCCACTAGACAATCTCCTGCAGGTTCTCTCTGGGCTTAACTCGGCTACTCATTCTCTGCAAATGCTCCACCTCCCCAGCCATCAGGGAAATGCCAATCAAAACTACCCTGAGACATCATCTCACCCCAGTCAGATTGGAGAAAATCCAAAATACAAACAGCACCAAATGCTGAGAGCGTGTGGGGAGAAGGGAGCCCTCGCACATCACTGGTGGCAATGCAGCTTGTCCAGCACTCTGGAGATCAATGTGGAGGTTTCTAAAAAGGTTAAGGATTGAAATGCCAGTGACCCTGCTGTACCACAACTGGGAATAATCCCCCAAATTGCGGCAATTCACTGCAGTGACACGAGCACAACCATGTTCATTGCAGCACTATTTACAATAGCAAAGTCATGGAATCAACCCAAATGCCCAAGAGTTGGTGAATGGATAATGAAAATGTGGTGCATTTATACAATGGAATAGTACTCAGACATCAAAAAAAAAAAAGAATTAATGAAATTTGCCTGGAAATGGATGGAATTAGAAGAAATTACACTGAGTGGAAATATCCCAAGTATACAAAATTAGACACCATATGTTCTCCCTTATAAGTGGATCCTAGTTCCAACCCTCTTAATGACATACTCAAAGGTAAATCTCTGTAATACCCATTATAACCACAAAGGATTAAAACTAGGAAGAATGAGAAAGAAGAGCTCAAAAGAAAGAAGACTAAAGAGCACAGTTCAATAGAGAAATGGCCTAGTCACGTGCTGCCTGTAAGTAGCGAGACACCTGGTGCGGCTCACTTCACTTCCTTTCCTGGTCACTTGGGACTGAACGGGCTTGGTCTCCCCTGTCAGGGAAGGTATAGAGACTGGTAGTTAGATGGTGACCAACCGGCGTATGGCCCCCTCACTGCTGTGTCCTATTCTTCAACCTACTTTTGAGTCTCCTCTTACATTAAGATCTTCATTTAAACAGTCTTTTATCTTTGGTTAGGAGGTGACCTCGACAACCAATCAGGATGCACCAAGGGCAGCACAGGAATAGCAAAACTGAAAACAACAACCAACCATGATTCAGAACACCAAAGATCCTGCAATATTCACCCGTAACCTGACCAGCCAAATCTCTCCCATCCTAAAGCTCAGGGAACCTTGCAGAAGAGGGGGCAGCAAGATTGTAAGAGCCTGAAGATGGGGAGGACCAACAATAGGCAAGATACTCCACACAAGTCAGGGCTGCAGCAGCCAGGATATGCCCACAATGTGATTGGACCTTGCCTGACCTGCACAATGGCTGACATGTCAATGATACCAGAAAGTGATCACAGGGGAGAAGGCTTCAGGCAGTAGGATCCTTACAAGCAAGGGGTTAAACAGTCATAATAGAGTTCCCATGCTAGCGGGCAGCCCAAGAAGGGGCCCAAGCTATGCCACTGAGTCCTGAACCCTCACCAGTGTAGATGACTCGGGGCAAATTCAGCGCCCAAATAATCAGATGTTCTGGAGGGTGGAAGAGAGCAGGCGGGAAACACCTAGAGAGGGGGAGGGAGGAAAAGGGGGAGGGGAGAGAATGGGATGGGGAACAGCAGGGGGAAAGGGAGGGGGAATGGGAATGAGGGGATAAAGGAACCTACCCATTGAGCTTTATGTCAGGTAAAAGATAATAAATAAATTATATATATAATGTGCCCAGGGCTTGAGTCATGAACCATCAGGTTGACACTTGACCCTAACCACGACACCAACGCAGCACCGAAGCTGCCGCGGGCATGCACGTCCACCGCGCTGCACCTGGCTCAGCCTGGAGAGCCGCTGAGCAGTGGCCAGGCGACCTGGTGGCCGTTACCAGTCGGCTGTGGAGAAGCTGACACAGCTGAGCACAGACCCCGGCTCTGAAACAGTGACCTAGCGGAGGACTCGGAGGGGCAAAGGGAATGGACGCATCCAGAGGGAGGGGCTGCAGCATGGAGGGGGCTTAGAGAGGCCGAGGCTTCAAGGACAAGCTCAGAACCATCAGGCAGGCAGCAGGGAGGGCTGCTCCTGGGGTCTGGGAGAAGCTTGGAAAAGAAAGGAAGGTGGTGGAGAAATCACTGGGTCCCAGGTCCTGGCCCCTCGGAGAGCTGGGAGGACGGCCGCGGCACGCACAGAGGAAATCAGACCTGTGATTACCGCAGGGACACTAGGTCGGACGTGGGTGCAGCTTCTCTCTGGGGACGTCAGTTCCAGGTAAAACCCTGCGCTCTGGCCACCCAGCCAGACCACCTGCCCCGATCTACACACCAAAGAAACAGTAGTGAAAAGCAGAGAACAAGGGGAAGATGAACAAATAAAGGGGTCTCATGACCCAAGTCCATCCTCAGAGGCACTGACATGAGGTTTAGGTTTAGGGACAAGAGATCTGCATACTAAGGTGGTCCCCATGCAGGCTGACCCCACCCCTCACTGACCATCACTCTAGTCCCCATGAAGACTGGCCCGCCCCTCACTGACCATCACTCTAGTCCCCGTGAAGACTGGCCCGCCCCCCACTGACCATCCATCACTCTAGTCCCCGTGAAGACCCCCCCTCACTGACCATCACTCTAGTCCCCGTGAAGACTGGCCCCGCCCCTCACTGACCATCACTCTAGTCCCCGTGAAGACTGGCCCCCCCTTCACTGACCATCACTCTAGTCCCCGTGAAGACTGGCCCCGCCCCTCACTGACCATCACTCTAGTCCCCGTGAAGACTGGCCCCGCCCCTCACTGACCATCACTCTAGTCCCCGTGAAGACTGGCCCCGCCCCTCACTGACCATCACTCTAGTCCCCGTGAAGACTGGCCCCGCCCCTCACTGACCATCACTCTAGTCTCCGTGAAGACTGGCCCCGCCCCCCACTGACCATCCATCACTCTAGTCCCCATGAAGACTGGCCCCGCCCCTCACTGACCATCACTCTCTGGGCTCCAGTCTATCCTACAAGATGGTCCAAACTGTGAGGTAAGTTCTTCCTTTGGCTAGCACACCAGGGTTTCAGACTCTTCCTTCCCCCAGCAAGGGATGAAGTAGGAATTTTTAGTTCTTTAAGGTCTACTGATTCAATAGCCTACTAGCCCAAGGGAGGGGCACGGGCATCTCTTTATAATATCTCCTCTCCTGCCAGTGTGTTCAATAGACAGACAGGAAGAGACGCTCTAAACTCTAAAACACTCGCCAGTGGGCTATGGGCCTATTGAGTGACAGCCTGACTTGCAGGAATGAACAGCTTTCTTGCAGACACAATAGGCAACTCAGCAGTAGGGGAGGGTTCTCAGGGGGACAGCTGGGTCCTCACATGCCAGACAGAGGAGGGATACAAGCTGGTCACTGGAGAATCACAGCTGGAGTTGGAAACCTTTGTCTTAACAGCGGGCAGAAGACTCCAACAGCACATCCATCACCGCTTGGCACTGTACAGCAGAAGAAAAGAAGAAGGATTTCATAAGGAATTGGAAAGGTACATAATTTAAAACCAACTGTTTAAACTATTAAGTACCAATCTGCCAATCCGCCTGTGATCTGTCACAGAGAAATGTACAGGTGTGCAAACGGTCGTAAATGTTAAACACAACTTGATTTGAAAACATTCACCTTAGCCATATATTGCAGGTTTTTTAAATAATTCAGCCGCAGGCCTATGAAAATAAAAGAAGTATCATTGTTCCTCAGTGGACCAGGCATGCCTGCTTGCCCAGAGGCCTGTCTATTCCAGGTGTGGGAGAGGAAGGGAGCTACTCAGTCAGCCTCGCTGGCAAGGCCAGGACCAGGGGCCATCTGATAAGAGACCCCTGCACACAAAGGGAACCGAAGCCGGAGCAACAGCACGTACGGCCAAGCAGCCACATCGAAGTGTCATCATCCTCCGTGGCTATGCTGAGTCATGTGTGTGACAAGGCCGCTTTGTGATGTCAATGTTTATCAGGCCTGCTGCTCTTGGCATCCAAAGCACATGGCCCGAAACGGCAAGCTGGACCTCATTAGGTTTTGCGTCTAGAAAGATGATTGGAGACTGTAAGACTCTGAAAGAGAATGTTCTAGAAGCCAGTGGTGATACACCATTATTATCATGGAGTCAGCCATGGAAGAAGTCAGGGAGAAGATCCTGTTTCAGACACAAACCCCCCAAATAACTAACACGTTTACATGCAACTCTAACCCACAGTTTTGGGTGGCAAAAGACGAACAGTGAAGGCAGAGCTTGAATCCTGCTCTCAGCTGACCACCTGACATGGGCAGGCCCGAGGGGCGAGCTGGGGCTTTTAGAAGGCAGCCTCCAGGGCTGCTTCTGTCACCGTGTGGATAAAACCACAGAAGGAGGCTCCGTGGGTCTCTGTCTCCCCACACAACAGGGCCACTGGTGCACAGCCGCTGAGCGTTTTGGTCTACGGAAAGTGTAGATCCCAACCTCTGCTGCCCACACTGTGCTGCAGACAAACCGAGACGTTGCAGTTAAGCAGGCCGCAACTTGTCATTGAGCTCCAGATGAAGTCTGCAGTCGACCAGGTGCCACCAAGGTGCCACAGGTGAGCCTGCTGGGTGAGGAAGGACGCGGATTGGTGGGGAGAAACAGTCGTCAACTCTTGGCCCAAGCAAGGCCCGTCGTCCTCATCCAGAAATGCTCTGGTCATCTCGTGAGTGCCACTGACAATTGTCTGTCACTGTGCAGCCCGGGCCGGGTGGCCCTTGGAAACACAAGGGCCGAAAGTGTAAGGCCTGGCTTGTCACGTGCCTGAGAGACCAGTTTGCGGCCCATCTGGCTGTGACCCACTCTGATGCGCAGATGAGCTAGCATTTGCAGCAACCAGAGAGAGAGAGAGAGAGAGATTCCATGTTCCGATCTCCTGCTCACACAGACGCCCCGTCTACAGGACCCCCGCTGGACCTCTGCAGATTGAGCCGCCGGACCCTGCCTGGGGTCTCCCAACACGGCCCAGAAGCCTCTGCTCTCGGGCTGACCTGCGTTTGACATCACTTGTATCTCTGCCTCTCATCTCCATCCTGGGACCCAGGAAATGTGTATCGGTTCGGAACAAAACATAGAGAAGGCTCCCAAACGAGCAAAACCTTCTGCTCAATCGATGGCTCTGTGGGCTCTGGAAACATCTAGAGCCCTAAGGGAACTTGCAGAGTAGCCGCTGACGTCGACAGGCCGCGCGGGAGCTGTGGTGACCCCACGCGGGGACGGCGGCCGAGACCCCACACGGGGACGGCGGCCGAGACCCCACACGGGGACAGCGGCTGAGACCCCACATGGGGACACGGCCGAGACCCCACACGGGGACGGCAGCTGAGATGCACTTGTGCCTGTGACTGACCACAAGGGACGATGGGAAAGCTCCCCAGGGGCAGCCTCTGCTCATGAGGGGCTCCTTCGTCAGGGGGCTCCTTCCCTTGACCGACACGCTCCCTTCTCTCCCAGAGGCCTCGAGACATTGGCTTCACACAACCCGGGTGAACCTGACTTCCGCGCTCTGCTGACCGTGTGAACACACTGGGAAGACACACGGCTCAGAGGCCCCGGAGCACAAGCTTCCTGCCCGGAGGGGGCCATGCATGGAGTGTGTGTGCATGTGTACATGTATGCGTTTTGCATGTGCGCATGGATGTGCAGGTGTGTCTATAAGCGTACACCTCGGTGTGTGTGCCTGCAGAGGCCCAAGGGCGACACAGGGAGTCATCCTGGCTGGCTCTACCTCTTTATTGCTTTGCTCTGGGGTTCCCAGGCTCTGCCCTCCGCAGCCAGAAAGTAACAGGCCGCTGCCACATCCACTTGGCATTTTACCTTGAGATCTGGGGTCCAAACTCAGGTCCTTCTGCTTGTGAGGCAAAGGCTGTAAACCCCTGCGCATCTGCCCAGCCCCCTCAAAAGGCTCTTTCACCCCCTGTCTCCTGATCTGCATCCAGTCAAGCGAGCAGCACCTCACCTGTGTTTGGACCCTCAATGCAAGGAAAGACCCCAAAGAGGCCGTCCCGGCAAGGTGACGCAGCCTGCGGAGCAATAATCTGCTAGAACCCTCAGGGCTCTTCAGCTCCGGCCTGGCCCCTGGACTTGTAAGGATGGAAACCTCCATTTCTAGAGAAAGCATTCTGTGCCAGGCATCCTGCGTGGGGCTAAGGTTTCCGTGTGTCCCCAGGGGTTTTCTGTTGGGGGGGCTGGTCCTCTGGTGGTCAAGAGAGGAAGCTTCAGAAGCGGGGCTCAGAGGAAGATGGCTAGATGCACAAAGGCTCTTGGGAATGATTTCAGCAGCTCTTTTGGAACCCCAGGGGGCCTCAGAGCTGAGCAGAAGCCTCCAGGACTGTGAGCCGGGTAACCTCCTCTCTAGTCACCACCCCGCTTCAGGTGACCTGCAACACCATCAGAAAACAGACAAATGCAGTGACATCTCTACGCCCCTTCCTGATCCCTGCAGCAAGCCTGCAATATGGGCGTCACTTCCGGTTCCCATGGAACAATGCAGAGACGGGACCACCGCTCACCTGCAAGTCACATAGGCTTAACGGTCCCCTGGCCCACCCCTGCTCGGCCCCTCTCTTCCAGCTTGGTTGGCTCCCTGCATCCTTCCCAGTCCTTCTCCTGCCTCTCTCCCTGAGTCAGCCACATCCGTCCCCTTATGAAACAGACGCTTTGAACGCCTGTGTGGTTAGATCCATAGCAACCTGATGAGAGAAAGGAGCCTCTGGCCACACCCAGGTGACATTTCTCAAAGGACGCTGGGAGCCCAAGGAGATGCACAAAGGTGAAGCAATGAACGCCTCCTGGCAGGCGCCTGAATTCCACCTGAGGAACATCTGATAATGTGACACGCTGGGTCGAGGAGGAGAGATTGCTGCATGGCGGGAACTGTGAACTCACCTATCCCTGGACAACAGCCACAGGAGCTGACTAGCTGTCAGCCCTCGGAAGCAGAGGTTTGATCCAGGAGATCCATGGGTGTCAAGGAAGAAAGAAAAATGGAGACGTCTGTCCATCAGACAGCACGTTTCAGCCGGGACAGACCTGCGACAAGCCGGATGTACCGGCAGGTGTTTTACAACCTCCCGGTTGCATCTAAAAAGTGACCCATCATCTGCAGAGAAAGTTCAGGAATTTGAGATCCGTGTGGAACCTGCGTCACCAGAGAACTAGTTCTTCTGTTCTTTGTTCAAGAAGGGTCTCTAACTCCGACTGGCCGAGGGTGACCTTGAGCTTCTAATCCTCCCTCCTCTACCTCCCAAGTGAGGGACAGATGGGGGCACCAGGCAGCGTGGGGACAGACGGGGGGCACCAGGCAGCATGGGCTGAGGCAGCTTTGAGCAGAGCAGAGGTCCAGGTCCTCTTGAATCTGTTCTGCTCTTACCATGGTTGCGCCCGTTTCACTCTTGGTTCCGTCACGTCTCTCGTCAGTTGCTGAGGTTTTACTTCCCTGAGCCCAGCAGTCTCTCATGGCTCAGCCGGCTCCAGCCGGCTCCAGCCGGCTCCAGCTCATCAGAGTTGCATTTCACCAAATACAAAATATTACAAAAATAGGGCTGGGACAGGGGTCCCTGAAAGGGGTTAAAACCAAGACACCATATTCCCTCAACAGTGCCTCAGTTTTGGAATCCCCTTCCCACCCCAAGGGAGCTTTAAAAGACACTACATGTGCTGATCACAGACCATGGGGAGAGGGAGCTGGAACTGGTCTAGAAGCTTCTCCCGAGCTGGTCAGCTTTCAGAGCACCAGGAAGTACTACCCGAGCTGCTGGAGGAGAAAAGCAATGGGCAGTCACATCAACCCAAGAAGACTGCAACTGGTGACAGGGACCATCTGTGCAGTAGCGGCATGAACATCAAGGGGCAACCAACAGATTTCTGATTGCACCTAAGGTCCACTTCCCAGCAGGGAACATATTCCTGGTACTGTAAACTAGAATAGAAATCTGTAAAAGGGGAGGATATAAGCCCGAGGAGGGTTACAAAAACTATTAAAATTTAGCTCTACAGACACTATGTCAATGCTTTTACAACATTTTTCATTACGCTGTTAGACTGGGGAAGTGCTCAGCACTAAAGCCTAGAAGCTTCCATTTGAAATGGAAGGTATTCATTACAGAAAATCACACTTGACCAAAGTGCAGAAAATCGAAAATCACACTTGATAAAAGTGCAGAAAATCGACGACTGTGGACGGCTCAGTCCTAAACGAGCCACATAACCCTCCTTCCCCCACACCAGGGCTCAGGGAGCATCGTGGGGAGGGGGCAGTAGGTTATAAGAGAGGTGGGGAGGGCAGCCAGCTTCTAGACATGCCCTGGCCGTTGTACCATGAGCTCACGCAGTTTTGTGTATTTCCACGACATCTGCACGGGAACTGTCTTATCAACACTTCGCCACGCAGGGGAAAGATCTCAGAAGGCGCCACGCCTCCCTGGGAGACTGATGAGGCCTAACGCTGATGGGGGAGGGAAGGGAAGGTGCTTTCTCTGGTGGTCTCCCCACTGATACAGGATCCAGGAAGTGTTCAGACTCATCCATCGTCAAAGGCAATCCAGATGAAACCTGGTGGACCGCCCGTGGGAAGAGACGAAATGAAGGAAGACTGGTAGAGAAGAAGGATTGCAGTGGGAAAGGAGGGGTGGATTGGGGGTTAAGGGGTGAAAATAGCATGAATCCACTGCACTCATGTATGAAGCGACAAGAGAAAATAGGAATAAATAAAAGCTTTGAAACATCTGCTTTTTTCTGTGACTCTGTTCTCTCTGCCAAGGGCTGCAAATCTTTGCCTGCCTTGGAGAGTAAAGGCCAAGGTTCAAGTATCACCAATACGCTCAGCTGTCCCAGCGCTGAGGCTGCAGGGTCGGCCATCATGCTCGCTGAAGTGATGCTGAGTATAATCCCCGGCTTCTTGCACGCTGCCACCGAGCGCATCCGGGGCCCGAGGCCAGGGTAGCCATTCATGAGCTTCCCATGCTTCAGGTCCTGGCTATGGTGTTTTCTGAAACATTGTGAATGCCATCAAACCATCCCTCATTTTCAGGAACTAGCCCATTAAATTGCAGACAGCTCCTCCCCATCCTAAAGCTCAGGGACATTTGCGGAAGAAGGGGCGGTAAGATTGTAAGAGCCTAAAGATGGGGAGGAGCAACGATATGCAAGATACTCCACACAAGTTAGGGCCGAAGTAATCATAACAGGACTCTGCATGACCTGTGCAATGACCAACATATCATTGACCCCTCCAAAGTCTAGCATGGATCACAGGCACTAGGATCCTTAGAGTCAAAGTATTAACAATCACAATAGTTTTCCTATACTAAAGGGGAACACAAAAAGAGCTCTAGGCAATGCCACTGAGTCCTTACACCTCATCAGAGAGGAGGACCCAGAGGAGAGTTTGACATGCACACTAAAGGATGCTCCAGGAAAGGGGAGGCACTGGGAGAAAGGGAGGGAGGGGTGAAAAGAAGGGGGAAAGGGGGGGAAGGAGCAAAAGGAATCCAGGGAGGGGTGGAGGGAGGGAAGGGAATGGGGTACTTATCCAACACACTATTGACCCCACAAAGTCTAGCATCTGCTAAAGGCATCTTTGGAGGCAAGGGATTGGCAGCCACAGCAGTGTTCCTATACCTAAGGGGAACACGGGAAAGGATTCAGGGAAAGGCCACTGGGTCCTTGTACGTCATCGGACAGGAGGGCCCAGAGGAAAATCAGGCATGCACAAGAAAGGACTCTCTGGGAATTGGGGTGGGAGGCACTGGGGGATGGGAAGGGAGGGGGGTGGGGAGGAGGAACAGGGGGTACGGGGGGAGGAGGAGGGAGGGAGGGAACTGGTGTACCTATTAAGTTTGTATGAGCTGAAATAATAATAAAAAATGTATTAATAAAAAAAAGAAAAATGGACCTGAGGAAAGGAAAGTCAAAAAAAAAAAACATTGTATGAGTGGAAGAAATAAAAATAAATAGATAGATAGATAGATAGATAGATAGATAGATAGATAGATAGATAGATAGATAGATAAATTGCAGGCAGCTCACTAACCAAAGGTATTATTCTGCATTTAGGTGTCAGAGCAGTCAAGAATATTCTCCTTTCTTCACAGCAAAGAAAATAATCCTTTGTGCCCGGCCAGCTGGACGCAGGCAGCCATTTCCAAGAATTATGCCGTGAGACTTATTAATTCAGAATGTTTGTCCGGGATGAAGGGAAAATCGAAGTCCTGGAGTTCGCCTTTTGGAAGCTTTTGAAATCAGTACGTGGGACGGACACGCAGCATAGCGCTGGCAGTGCCGCTCAGCGGGCGAATTCCAAACACAAATGTGGATAATTGTTTCAATGGCTCACCTGAGAAGAAATGCTGGGGTCTCCACGAGGCGACCCATGACCTTGGCTGTGCTAACTTCCCATAAAATGCTTTGAGGATCCGCCAGCATCCTCCCCGATTGTGATTCTCCTCGGGTTCACAAAGGAGCGAGTCCCAGTTTCTGGAAGAGTCACCCTCAGAACAGCCCAGGGCCCGCCCCTTAGAGACTGCCATGACCGACGGCAAGTGCCGAGCTGTGTGCGTCGCTGTTCCTGGAACACAGCGGCTCCTGTGCGGGGAAAGGGCTCTGCTGCAGCCTCCTGCTCTGCTGCAGCCTCCTGCTCTGCTGCAGCCTCCTGCTCTGCTGCAGCCTCCTGCTCTGCTCCAGCCTCCTGCTCTGCTGCAGCCTCCTGCTCTGCTCCAGCCTCCTGCTCTGCTCCCACGGTGCGGCCCCTGGTCATACCTTTCAGCATCTCCAGTGTGTCACGAGACGGCTGGTGCTCCAGAGATGAGCTCGGCCTCTGAGATGTGTGAAGACCTTCTGCCTGTTCTGTCCCCAGGAGCAGAGTGATGGCTTATTGTTCCGAGAACGACAATGAGCGAATATAAATCCAAAGAGCCTTCCAAGAGGATTTTTGGCTGGATAGAATACAGCCCGAAGAGCATCATGGGGCCCTCACCACAGGCGGCCCCCAGCGCCGTGGCCCCACAATGCTCGTCTCTCTTCTCTCCTTAGCTGACGAGCTTCTACAATAGCGTCCTTACCATGTTGAAAGAACCTTTAGTAACAATGATCTTAACACCCTCCCAAACCAAACCAAGTTTGAATGACATCTGACTTCAGCCGAGGTACGCTTCATGTAGACATGGGGCCCGGTTTTAAACGACGTCGACATTTTCCACGTGTGGTACTAGGAAAGCAGTGTTTAATGAAGACCGAGCATCACTTTCAGATCATTTCACTTGAAATAGAGAGGCTGCAAGCATGTTTGCTAACTGTGCCATCATTCCTCATGCAAAGACCCTCAGAGCTCCCGCATGAGGCCGCGTACCCTGGAGGCTGGACGCGAAGCTTCAGCTTGATGTTTGCCCTGTTGAGTGACAGGCTTGCCCAGATCAATGTGAATGTGAACGCTGTGCTCCTGTACACAGCACGGATGCTGATAGAATCACCACCAAACAGCTTAAGAGAACAAAGGGTTTATTCTCTTATGATTGTCTGCTTACAGTTCTTAGTCCAGCTTGCCAGGAGAGCCCGCACCATCACCAGAGGGCCAAGGGAACTGGCCACGCCACAGACACGTGACAGCTGAGAGAGGGACGATCCGTTTGCCAGACCAGCATGTCTGGCCAAGTGTACACAAGGATGCCGACTCTTCTCAAACAGTTCTGTTCTATTTTATTCACCTGCTGGGGACCCGTCCCACCCACCATAAGCTGGACCTTCCCCATCCACTAAACAATCTCTGGCAGGTTCACTCTAGGCTTAACTCAACTACTAATTTTCTAAAATGTGCCCAGAGCTCAAACCCTCAACTGTCAAATGTATCTAACTGTGACAATACTGGAAGCATGGGACCTTCATTTGTATTCCAAGCATGTGCCTTGAGATGCAGAAGAGACTTTAGACATTTGAGTCACATTGAAACTGCTGAGATTTGGGTAAGGCTTGAAGTTAGACTACATGCATTTTGCCTGGAGGGGTGGCCATGAGCCTTTAGGGACCCAGGGTGGAATGCTGTGTGTGAATCTGAAATGTACCCTCAAATTTCATGTTTTGAGTGTTTCTTACCCAACTGGGGGAAGTGTTTTTGGAGGCGGTGGAAGCTTTAGGAGGTGGAGACCTTTGAGGGTGCTAGCTCTGGATGCGCCACGATGTGAGCGTCATCTGTCACATGCTCCTCCTGCCAGGCCTTCCTCGGAGTGACCGACTTAGTCCTCTGAAGCCAGGAGTCCAAACGAATCCTCCCACAATTTATCTACCTCCGATCCAAACCACTCCCATCCCAAGCTCAGGAACATTGCGGAAGAGGAGCGGTAAGACTGCAAGAGTCTGAAGGCTGGAAGACGCGTGGCCAGACGTTATCTTCCAGGCATGGAAGGCTGTCACCTCCACGGACTCACAGCAGCTATGCACATCTCGACCTGCCCGGGATGTGCCCACCCACACGCCACCATGAGAAGGCAGGGAGCTCAAGTGCCCACACCTCCCTGAGAGACTGATGAAGGACAACCCTGATGGCGGTAGGAGTCGGGGGAGAGGAGGGGAGAGGCGTTCCTGAGTGGTCTACCACTGACCTGGTTCACGCGCCGGCAAGTGCTCCGGCACACGCCCTCAGAGGCAACCCACGTGAACCCAGCGGGCCGCCCAAGCAGTATATTTATTAGGAAGGAGGCGGGCAGGGAAGAAGAAAGTCTGTAGGGCTGGAGAGATGCTCAGGGGTTAAGATGCTGCCTCATAACCAGAAGGTCCTGAGTTCAGATCTCAGGTCTCACATAAAAAAACAGCAGACAGCAACTGCAGTGGCCTGCACTTCTGGTCCTGGTGGGTGGAGCCTGAGAAATCCCAGAGCAAAGCAAAAAGGAGGTAGAAGTAACCCAAGAGGATTCCTGAAGTCAACCTTAGTCCTCCACAGGGACATGCAGTGTTCTCTCTCTCTCTCTCTCTCTCTCTCTCTCTCTCTCTCACACACACACACACACACAAATAAATAAATAAATAAATATTTTTAAAAGGGTTAGAGTGGTAAGGAAGGGAAGGTGGGATTGATGAATAAGGTGTGAAGCGATCATAAATTCACTGTAATCGTATGTGAAATAATAAAGGAGTAATCTTTTTTAAGTTATCTGCATCAGTAGTTTGGTCCAGTTGCAAAAGTAGCCAGTAGAGACGGTTCTTCTGGCCACAAGCCCAGCACGGGGACGCAGTGGCGGCGGCACTTGACATGGGCATCTTTGGTTGAGCCGCTGAAACAGCTCACAGTCTAGAGTGGGCAGCTCACACTGCGGGCATGTCGACAAACTCAGCCTATCACAGCCCTGAGGACGCTCGTGAGTTAATAGGAGACGATCACCCAGAATTCGGGAGCAGGGCACAGTCCCATTCTGTTGAGGCGACTGGGACATTTTCTTTGCAGACATGTAATCCCTGGAGTCCCTCATCCAAGGTTTTGTTTCCCATGGTTTCACTTACCCACAGTCAACCGTTATCCAAACATACAAAATGGAAAATTCCAGAAATAAATGGTTCATGAGCTAGAAACAGCAATAAACACTGTTCTGAGGGGTGTGATAAAAATCTAATGCTACCCCACTCTGTCCCACCCAGGATGACAATCGTTCATCCAGCAGCGATTCCTGGCTGCGTGCTACTAAGGGACCCTTCTGCTCACTCATCTAGTGTATCATCCCAGCTGTGTGTTACTAGGCGACCCCCACATTTGTCCATCCAGCGACTCCGCTGACCATGTGCCCCTGAGTCGGACCCCCTGAGTCACTGAGTGGACCCCCATGTCAGCAGGTCACCTGTCGGCAGCACATGTATTCAAGTCGTCCACGTTCTGCTTAATAACTTCAGTCATTGCTTTTCATGTCTTCATGACCGAATACCTGGCAAAAACAACTCTTCGCTCTGTTTTAGAAAGCTTGGTGCAAGGTCGTGTGGCCTGGGTGCACTGGGATGGGGGGGGGTCTCTTCACTCCACGGTCACACAAGGACGCAGGCTCCGGGTGGGCTGTCTGCTAGTCCCCTGCCCACTCTCAGCCCATGGATGGCACCGCCCAATTCGGGACGGGTCTTCCCTGCTCAAGTCGCCCTTTCTGGAAACACTCAGCTCAGTGCTCTCAGCCGTCACCCAGGTGATTCTAAACCCAAGCAAGAGGACCACACCTGCCAAAGAGAATCTGTACGCGGCTCCCTTCAAACCAAAAGGCGAACATTCTTAACTTCGTAAGGAAAAGTAAAGCGTCATTACTGAAGCTGCTAAGATGTACAGTAAGAATCAAAAGCCTGTCCAAGAAAGTCTAACGATGGAAAGGAATCCGTGATAATTCAAACTGCAGACCTGATGGTCGCACTGCCTGGTGAGGGCCTGAAGGAAGCGCGATGAATCATGGGGTTCGGTGCCATGCCCAGCTCCAGGCCTCTGGGGAGGGGTCTTGGAACGCATTCCGCAAGCATAAGGACCTTTCTCTAATTGTCACGCGCGCGGTTTCACAGACTCATCGCTTCTGAAGTGAAAACTGTCAGAAGAACCACCAAGCAATCAAGCTCTGGATTTTTGAACATCCTAAGCCAAGGACTCCAGGGAATGGAAAAGGCTGCAGAGAGAATCGATTCTGCAGGAAAGGATGCTAATGGCATGCAAAGCCTGCCGCCTGGCGAGGCTGGTAGAGGAGGGTGGTGAGAGCGGGACGGGCGCTTGTGAGGAGGAAGATGGGTGGGCCAGAATGCACACTCGGGGCAGGTCTGGGCGCCGGCACCAGAAGGGGACGGGATCCTCCCCTGGGAGAACATGGAGGTGATGGAGGGCGGAGCATTTCTACCTGCATCTGCGATGGCGCACAGAATCCAGGACCCCAGCGGGGTGGAAGTTTTATGCAGCCTGGCCAGACTGTGGAATGGGGTCATTTGGTCGCATTCTAGTCTGCATATTGGGGTGAAAGTGTGTTGTAGACTCAAAGTACGGATTTCTCCCCTTTGCATGAGTGAACCTCATCCAATCCGCTGAGGACCTAGGAGGAAAAACAGGATTCTTAGAAAAGAAAGAATTCTCCCGCGAGAGCCCAGAAAGTGCCACATCTGGGTCTCCAGCCTGCCAGTGTGCCCTGTGGGTTGCAGCCTCCAGTCACGGGGACCACCCCACATTCCAGTTTCCTTCCTGCCCATCACCTCTGTGTATTTTAGACTCGCCAGCCCCCAACAACCACATGGCCCAATTGCCTGATTGCTTATAAATAAGACACTCCTATTTGTGCCCCTGTGTCGTGGTTTAGACGTGAGTCCTCCCCCCTCCCCCCCAGGCTCATGTGTGTGCATCCTTGGCTGCTGTTCTGACACCGCCTTGCTGGAGGAAAGCAGGTCGTGGGGGACGGGCGTAGAGGTTGGGGAGCCCCGCCCTGCTTCTGCTAGCCGTCTACTCTTGAGTCTGATGCTCTCTGCGCCTCCATGATAATGGACATGAACTGAACGGCCCCCAGCTTCTGCCACCCACCAGGCCTCCTGCCCTGGGAATCCCACCTTAATGGACTGTGTCTCCCGGTGGAACCAGCCGGATAAACCTCCCTTCTGTCCCTTGAGAGTACTTGAGCATTATCTCACGGCAGCAGGAGAAAGCACAGCCGCCTCACCACGCTTCAGGCAGAGCATCATTTCCTGCACCGCCTTACGGCCTCGCACCGGTACGACTGAGCTGGGCACGGGGAAAAGGTCAAACCAGCCCTCGAATCTGCGAGCGGCACATGAGGTTCTCGAGGACGTGCAGAGGCGCGTCTGCTGCTTGAGAGTCAGCACATGTCACGCTGGGCGAGGGACAGAGGCGACCAAAGACTCGGGCCTGACTGGACCATGAGGCCTCAGACAGCAGCAAGGAGTGCGGATGGACTGGCCGGTGGAAGGGTGTCGGCCTCCAGAAACGGAGCCACCCCCCGGGAAGTGGGAAGAGAAGGCCGCTGTTCCCGTGAGCCTCCTGTGGACTCCGAAGCGCTCATCCTGCACAGATGTCGTCTGAAACCTCGTAGCCTCGTGTCTCCGATGAAAGTCCTTGACTTTAGCCATGAGCTCCAGCCTCTGCTTTTCCGATGCTCCGTCTCGAGGTGGGCTTCCCTACTGATCCCTGGCCCTGTGGAACCAGCTTTGCTCCGCCCATAACACCACGGGTCACTGTCCTGCTTTGCCGGATACTCTCTGGATTTCGTTTGGACAGTGTCGCTTAGAGCATCTTCCAGCCCATTACAGTTTGTGTTGCAGTTAGTTTCTCTGCTGCTGAGAGACCACACTCAGACTCAAGCAACTGAGCGGGAGAAAAGGAGATTTCTTCCGCTGATGATACCAGAGGGGACATATCGCCCACTAAAGTGGGAATGCCACAGCAGAAGGCACGGTGGGCGGCCGAAGCTAGAGGCAGCTCGGGTGACCGCAGCTATCAGGAGGCAGAGAGAGCGGCTGCAAGAGGCGGCAGGGCAGGGCTGCCCAATGCCAAGGGCTGCCCAGTGCCAAGCCCTGCCCCCGTGACCCACCTTCCTCCAGCAAGGCTGCCCTCCCCCAGGCTCCTTTAACAACAGCTAAGGACTGAAACCCCAGCGCCTATGGGGGGCAACTCCTTTAAACCCTGACAGCTCGGGTAGGAACCGTCCCCATGTGGAGGCTCACGTGGATGCCTCGGTCCCCAGTTCATGGCGCCGTTCCGGAAGGTGCTGGAAATTGTGGGAGAAACTTTCATCAAGAAAAAGCAGGTCACTGGGGTGCCGGCCAGGGTTCTATGCTCCCTGGTTTCTTCCTGTTTCTCTGGCTGTTTGCTTCCTGTCTGCTGCCAGGCATCTGCCACACGGTCTGCTGCCAGAACATTCTGCAGAGCCAGGTGACCTCGGAGCAGAACCCCTGAAACAAATGCCAGGACTAAAACTCGCCCCTCGGGTTTCTTTGCTTGGGGATTTTTTTTTACCAGCATGTAGGCACATTTCAGTCCCGGCCAGATCCCACCCCAAGATTATTTGAGGGGCACAAAGAAGGACTTGGTACAGTTAGACACCATAAAGCTCTACCTGTCGAGATCGGAGAAAGAGACAAACCGTCCCTAAAGAACAGGACACACAAGAGCTGAAAGCAGGAATGTCCACTCCCACCAGACCAGAGGCCGAGCTGTCAACTCGCCACAGACGAGGGAGGATCTGGAGAGAGCGCCATCTTGAGGGACTGTTTGGGACAAGAGTTGGTCAAAGGGGAGGGGTCTAGCAGGGGTCCAGGCATTTGCCAAGGCAGGTGTCCAAGTGGAGTCTGATGGATCACACGTGAAGGGACAGAAGAGCAGGAGGGAGACTGACTGGAAAGGTGAATGAGTCAGGTGGGATGGGACAGAACAGGGATAGGTCACTTTTAACTAAATAAAAATGAATAAATAGTGCAGACTTTGGCAACACACATTTAAAATTGGAACGACACAGAGATTAGCCTGACTCCTGCACAAGGATGACATATAAATTTGTGACACCTTCCATATTAAGAAAAAAATAAAAATGAATGAATAAAAATTTTAAAAGAATTCACCACAGTGAGACTTGTCCTTACCAGACCTGCGTAATGGCTGACATACCAACATGAGCCCATAGACTATTGAGGAAATCAAGAGACATAAAAACACACCGTGGAAACCTTGGGGACTAGAGCTGGATGAATAAGGGAAACGCCCCTATCAGTGGGGCAGCCAAAGGAGGGGCCACTTGGTATGCCACAGAGGCCTGAATCCCTACAAGAGTAGACAAGCCAGAGGGAACCCTGGGGTCCATAGGCAGGAGGGTGGGAGAGAGTGGGAGAGATTGATGAAGGGAGGGGGATGGGAAGGAGGGAAAAGAAGGGAGGCAGAGATAAGTACTCAATATGCCTATAAAACTAGGAACAAATAAAAAAATTATTTAAAAATTTAAAAAGACAAGGGTAAGCATTAGTGGTCAAAGTGGCACAAGAAGAGGCCCTCAAGCGTCACGCACACCTACTGAAATTTTGTCCATTCTCCAGGCACACATGAAGACACCCCTTATGGGGCTCAATGGGACACATACACAGGAAGACACATTGAGGTAGAACAGAAGCTTGTTGGAAGAAGAAAGAGGTAGGGTGACGGGAGAGGGGAGAAAACAACAGAAATCCACTGTGATTTTTAACAGCATCAATAAATCCTTTAAAAAAAAAGCAATTAAAAAAGAGTGAAGCTTTGACAATTTCCCGTTTTAGTCAAGCAAGGCAAGTACGCCATGCCCGTCAAGACGCATATTCATCCAGCGCTGGGCACGGAAGCCCTTTCCCGTTGCAGAGAGTCCAATATGAATAAGACATTTTTATCTGTGTTGTGTTTTAAGACGAAGTCCTGCTGTCCCATTTGTCAAATCCATGTGTATTTCATATCAGTTTCCAGCACCAACGCGTCTCCAGAAATTGCATTTGAAAAGTGAAATTGCTTATGCTGCTGATATGGATTCAAAACAATACACCGTCTGCACATGCGGCCCTGCCATGGTTTTTAAACATTCTTCCCGTCACCCACACAGACCCTCCGGGGATGGCACAACCGAGATTGTCTTCAGACGTACCCAAGGATGCTTCCGCGGCAGCAATTCAAGGTCCGAGCACGGCTCCAAAGCCCCAAGACGCTCCAGCTCAGCCTCAGAAACGAGGGGCTTTGAGCACAGAGCTCCTGCCTCACCTCTGTCTGCTACAAAGGTTTCCAGGACGACGGTTCAGATGAAAAGGAGACTCGCCCGCAGCTTTAACACAAGGAAAACATCTAGAATTCGAAGCAGTTCATCCCCGCAGTGTTTCCAAGTCACTACCCAGAATCATAAAAGACAAGACAATCCGTGTTACATGTGATGTCTGGAGGTCCCGCGGGCGCCCCTCTTGCCAGCTCCTGAGCATGTGAGCTTGCGTCCATGGTTAAGCTTTTTTTTGAATTATATATATATATTATTCATGTAATGCCTCCTACATGAATATAGTGAGCTTATAGTATTTTCACACCTTAATCCCCAATCCCATCTCCTCTCTTCTCATTTCAACTCTTCTTCCCTGGTGGTCTTCCTCCTATTCTCAAGTCCTTGCCCAGGTGTAGCCCACTGGATGGCATCTGGTTCCCTTTGATGGCACGTGACTGAGGACGTGGAGGAACGTGAATCATTCATCAGGGGCTTCCCATGGAGGAGAGCCTCTTGTATCTCCTCCCGTCAGCCTCGACCCTCATCAGCCTCTCAGGGAGGCGTGGAACCTCCTGTGTTCTTTCCCCTTCGGTGGGAGAAAAGCTGATGGGACAGTTCCTAGGTGGTCTTGTGAGTTCATGAATACAATGGACCTGTCAGAAGATTTGGTCAAGGACATACCCAAGGTTGTATGGGCGAGGCACGCTACTTGTATCGTTGACCATTGTTGCAGTCTGCCTGCATAGTTGCTGATAAATGACCAGAACACAGCTTAAGGGAACAAGGAGTTTACTTTCTTACGATAGTCCGGTTACAGTTCATAGTCCAGCTTGATGGGAGAGCACACACCAACACCAGGGCTGAGGGAACTGGCCACCATAACGGCTGAGAGATGGACAATCCTTACTTGCCAGACCAGCATGTCTGGCCAAGTATACAGAAGGATGCCCACTCTCTCAACCAGCTCTCTGTGATTTATCCAGGGCCTAATCCCACCCACCATGGGCTGGGTCTTCCCCAGCAGCTAGACAATCTCCTTCAGGTTTGCTCTGGGCTTAACTCAACCATCAACTCTCTACACCTGTGCCCAGAGCTCAAACCCTCAAGAGTCAAGTTGACACCTGTGTTTAACTATGACAACCATGAAAGAGAAGACGGGATTTGCTGGGGTTCTTTGGAAGCCTGCAGGTCAAGTGGCATTTGGGCGGTATAATGTTCTACATTGTTTGGGGGGACCCTGTTTCAAGTGTGTTCCAGGACAGGAATCAGTTTGCCGTAGATACGAGATGCTGAGTCTAAGGTACGTGATACCCTGCATTTCCAGAACGTGACCGTGTCTTCGCCACATCCCATCTCCTGGATAGTTCTGGACACTGGTGGGGATCTGAGTGACCGTTGCATCACTCACTGGCGGGATGTGAGGGTCTTCACAGACCCTCCTCACTTGGGTTGCAGGTGACCTTGAGGAAGACAGAGCTTGGTGAGGAAACTGTCCCCAGATAAGTCAGCCCCGGGGTTGACTTGAGTCCATCGCTGAATTCACTGTACGCAGTCAGCCTTGTTGGAGAAGGCTCTCCCGGTCTAAGGCTTTCCTCTAGGCAGCCTGACCCTTTACCGCTGTGAAAATTCCCTGTCCCAACTTCTAATTTGTCACACGGTCATTCTCCTGACAGTCTGCTCACTGCTCTAGCACATCCACGGGATGAAACAGCAGGGTTGTGTTTCCTCATAATTCCACAGGCTGGTCATCCGCGCTCCAAGCATCGGCTTCCAGGGAGGCCTGGCGTGGTGAAGAGAGATGGCGGCTTCCAGGGAGGCCTCGGGTGGTGAAGAGAGATGGCCGCCTCTTGCTCCCTCTTCCGCGGCCTTTCCCCTGGGCGTGTGAGGAGGAGGACTAACCCCAGCAGCAAGCACGCTCTGGGATCTCTGCCTGTCCTGGAAGACGCAAGTCCTGCAGGACCACAAAGCCCCTTTTGGTGGTTTGTTTGATCTCAAGCACCTCTAAAGACAGTTGTGGGAGAGGAGGTGTTGGGGGCTCCAACGCAGAAAACAGGGAACTACAACTTTGCCCACAGTATTTTCTGGTGAGACTTTCTTCTTTGTCTCTTTATTTTGAAATCGTCTTTTCTTCATCTTCAAAGTGCATCTTTACATCCCAGCATTTCTTCTTCTCCTTTGCAAACGAATCACAGACGTTAGACATCGAGACGCTTCCCTTCGTTGCCCGTCAGTTTCCTGGGGTTTCCTGTTGAACTGCTATGCCCAAGCTGTTGATCCCAGGAACCAGCATGGAGCCGACACCGATGCAATCCCAAGAGGGCCTTTATTCAAGCTCAAGCCCGGACTCTCCCTGTCACTGATGCAGCAGATAAGGAATGAGAGCCCCGAGTCTTTGTTTGACAGGGTCTTTTATAGTGGCTACTTCTAGAGGAAGGGGCTTCTAACCCAGCAGATACATGATTGGGTAAGTTGCAGCAAAAGCAGTGTTGGTATGTGAGGATTGGTCAGCTCTGACCACCAGCAGTTTCCAGTACCCCATAAGCAGTTTCTAGTACTCCTTACATTACCTATGGCCTTTGGAATTTCCCGAGCAGTTAGTGCCTGGCTTCTGATTGGACAGTGCCACCTACTCTGACCACAATTCTTACAAACTACCACAGAAGGCTGCTCTCTCAGCCTTGAACGTTAAGCATTTCCTAATTTGGAGCTGGCTGGTTATGGTTAGAGTCACCTACACAGTTGGGTCAAACTGCCTATGTATAGCATCGGGCACATCTGGAGGTTCATGGGGGGGGGACAAGTGAACAAGTACAAAATGGAGACAGATATACAGAATGGCATTTCTTGTGTTCAGGTCCTGTGGAACGGTCCCCATTGTCTCGTGTCTTGGTCTCATAACTAGTTGCTGAAATAAATACCTGACCCAAGAACTTAGGAGAGACGGGGCATCGATTCAACACACAATTCCAGTCACAGAACATGGTGGTGAGACATAAGAGCAGCATGGGGAGCTGAGGGAACAGGCCGCATCTCACCTGTCATGATTAGGCACAGGTGTCAACGTGACAGTTGAAGGTTTGAGCTCTGGACACATTTCTAGAGAATTCGTTGTTGAATTAAAGCCCAGAGCAAACCTGCAGAAGGTTATTCAGCTGAGGGGGAAGGAAGGCCCAGGCCATGGTGGGTGGGACCAGGCCCTGGGATAAAACACAGAGAGCTGGTTGAGAGAGTCGGCATCCTTGTGTACACTTGGCCAGACTGTAACCGGACTATCGTAAGAAAATAACCTCCCCCCCCCAAAAAAAAGAAAAAGAAAATACACCCTTGTTCCCTTAAGCCGTTTGATGGTGATTTATCAGCTGCAACACACCCGCAGCAGAAACACAGACAAGGCCAACGCTGTTGCCCACCGCGGTGCTCAGCCACTCCCCCTCTTATCCACCCGCGCAGGTCAGGTCCCCCCCCGCCATGGGCTGGTCCCCCCATACCACTTACGCAGTCCAGACAATCCTCAAGCTTGCCCAGAGCCCACCCGCGGCTGCACAGAACGCTTGCATGGTGGGCACACTCCCCCCGCCCGTCTCCCCGGCTCACTCGTGCAATTTCACACGAGAGAGATGTGACTTTCTGAAGCCCCTGGACGTCAGTTAACCACCATCTACAAGCTTTGCTGGAGTTCTTCACCGAACAACACTGTGCACTGCTCAAAACGCAGCCATGTCTCCGACTGCCGGCTGTTCACACAGCCGCCGCATCCCAGTGAGAAGATTGAGCTCGGCGCGCCGGACCCTTGAGACTGGACTGGAGACTTCTAAGAGTTGACGCCCCTTTCCAGTCTCATTTCCGCCAGCAGCGCTGCCAGAGATATTCAGGGGGTCACGTCTTTAAACCATGGAACTGGAGCTGAGGAGACGGCTCAGGGGCGAAGCCTTTGCCTCACGAGCAGAAGGTTCTGAGTTTAGACCCTAGATCCTAAATAAAACTCCCGGGCAGTGACAGCCTGCATTTCCGGCCCTGGAGGGAGGAGCCTGGAACCCCAGAGCAAAGCAATAAGGAGGTAGAACAATCCAGGATGGTTCCTGATGTCACCCTTGGGGCTCCACGGCCATACACACAGTGCTCTTTGATACACACATACACACACGCACGTGTGCACACACACATACACACACACATACACACACATACACACACACACATACACACACATACGCATACACACATACACACGCGCACACACATACACACACGCACACACATACATACATACACACACATACACACACATACACGCACATACATGCACATACACACACACATACACACATACACGCACATACACGCACATACACACACACATACACACACATACACATGCGCACACACATACACATGCGCACACACATACACACGCGCACACGCGCACACACACATACACACACCTACACACACACATACACGCACACATACACACATACACGCACACATACACACACATACACACACGCACACACATGCACATACGCGCGCACGTACACACACACGCACACACACGCACATACGCGCTCGCATGCACACACACACATACACGCACATACACGCACATACACTCGCGCGCGCACACACACATACACACATACACGCACATACACGCACATACACGCACATACACGCACACACACACATACACACATACACACACACACATACACACATACACGCACATACACGCACATACACGCACACACACACATACACACACATATACACACACGCGCGCAGCACACACATACACCTACACATGCCAAAAAAATGGAATGATGACTAAAGACCAATCGGCGAGACTCTGAAAACAGAAAATGACCATGTGGGCAGCTGTGGGGGTGCTGTCAGTGTCCACACAATGGCTGCTTGACTCCTACTCTGTCCAGCGCCCACTGCACCCCTGAGGCTGATGATTCAAACCCACCACTCAGTGACAGCCTGGGTGGGACTCTCAAGGGCATTCATGAAAAGCCAACACCAGGGATGTTACCTGCATCTGGTTTACCAGAGGCCTCTGAGCCTCTGCCCCCCCCCCAAGTCACTGCAGTCTTTCATGTTTGCTTAACAACTCGGCTCATGACTGTGTGATATTCCATTCTCTACACGGGCCAGGAGTGGACCAGCCCCCTGTCTCTGGGTTCTCCTGCCATGCAGGCGTTTCTAGGTCAGTACTGTCCCCTGAGGAGATGGAGAAACAGGAGTGTCCAGCTCTGGGCTGCAGGGGTGGGAGGGGAGAGAAAGTCCAAGGTGGACAGGCCTTTGTAAAAGATGACAAGATGGCAGGTACCGGGCACGCCTGCAGCCTTCAAGCACGCTGGACTCACCACTGACCCTGTCTCCTCTGAGAACTAAATATGTCACACAACTCACTAAGTCATAAAGTGAAGGGGAAGGACGGTCACGGCGCTTCTGTGATCATCCAAAGCCACTTTGGGGCAGACGGCCTTAGTCTTGCGCCCCCTACAGCTGATCACCTGTCATTACACATTACACATTACCCATTACACATCACACACACCACAGGACATAGACCTCAACGCCACACGCATGTTCCTGAAACAACATGAGTAATTTTCACTTCTGGCTGGATCTGTGTAATCAGGAAACAGGAGAACAAAGCAATTTCTCCAGCGCATGTTCTCACTTGGTGAATGACGCTGTCTAGAGTTCCACAAGGAAGCGACCCCTTCTGAGTGCTCAGAGAGGGCAAGGGTCAGGCGTCAGGAGAGCCAGCTCTCGCCTTGGGTGCTACTTCCACACCGGAGATTACATCAGAAGGGTTTTCATGTGACGGGGGCGCAGCCCAACTTCTGTATGCTTGCTTCTTGAAACTCGATTATTCTACAGGCTCAGATTATATTGAATTACACATCTCGCAATATTTGAGATGGCTCATTTGTTCTGGGAATTACATGCCTCTAATTGCTTCGCAGAAACGCTGACAGCCAGCAGAATGGTAATGAAACATGGCGCTCCCCCAACCCCTCCCCCAGCACCAGCAGCAGCAGTAGTGCAGGATTGGGCATGGATAGTGCAGGACATGCTTAAACTCTGCTGCAGCACGTGCCTGGAGTCTAATAACGATTTATTAACACCTCCACGTCTCTGGGGAGTTCCGTCTCTTATAGTTTTGAAGGGGGGACTCCTAGCTCGCAGCTTAAGGACCCCTTTGGCTCTTCTGTCAAGTCTCCTGACCCCTGTATATAATCATCTCCCCTGAGAACAGGTGGTTCAAGAAAACCCATCATCATGAATGTATATAGTGACGTATGTATCGATGACTCATGAATCCACACGACCAAGGGCCCCCAAGTGCCCAGGCCAGAGGGAAAGTATCCTGCAGAGGCTGAGCTTGCTGCCGGCTGACCCCCCCCTGAAGGTCACCCCCAAATGAAAGCAGCTCCTTCACCCCATATCACACCTGCTGCTAAGGGTCAGAGAGGCTTTGCCACAAGATCAGCCATCATGGGAAAAGGGGCGATGACACCACCTAAAAGTCCAGCCAGTTCCAGAGCGCCCACAGAGCTGACTGGACCCCCAGACCCTGCTAGCTCCCGAGGCCTGGACTGGCGCCCCCCACAGATGCTGGTGCACACAGCGCCCCCCCCCCCTGACGCCCCACAGCTGCTGGTGTGCACAGCACCCCCCCCCCGTGCCCCGTATAGGTGCTGATGTGCACAGCGCCCCCTCCCCCGGCACCCCCCACAGCTGCTGGTGTGCACAGCACCCCCTGACGCCCCCTATAGGTGCTGATGTGCACAGCGCTTCCCGCCAAGCTGCCTGCCAGCCCCGCAGCAAGGCAGGCTGGGCCCACTATCCCTTCAACAAAGGGCTGAGACCAGCGAGATGGTTCAGGGGTTAAAGCCTTTGCCTCACAAGCAAAAGGACCCAAGTTCATATCCTCAGATGCCACATAAAAATATCAAGTGGAAATGGCAGCATTTTGCACTTCCGGGCTTGGAAGGCAGAACCTGGAAACTGCACAGCAAAGAAAAAGGAGGTGGAGAAATCCAGAGAGCTTCCCAATGTCGCCCTTGGGCCTACACACACACACACACACACACACACACACACACACACACATGCACGCACGCACACAAAGTAAAATAAATAAAATAAAATAAAGTAATTTTTTAAAGACCACAGGGCTCATCTGGGTTGCAAGGCCCCTGGGAACAGACACACCCTCTCCAAGCCCTGGTGCTAGCTGAGGCTGTACCTCGCTCCAAGTTAGTGTCCCCTTCGCTTCTGAGCTGTACCTCGCTCCAAGTTAGTGTCCCCTTCACTTCTGAGCTGTACCTCGCTCCATGTTAGTGTCCCCTTCGCTTCTGAGCTGTACCTCGCTCCATGTTAGTGTCCCCTTCGCTTCTGAGCTGTACCTCGCTCCAAGTTAGTGTCCCCTTCGCTTCTGAGCTGTACCTCGCTCCAAGTTAGTGTCCCCTTCACTTCTGAGCTGTACCTCGCTCCATGTTAGTGTCCCCTTCGCTTCTGAGCTGTACCTCGCTCCATGTTAGTGTCCCCTTCGCTTCTGAGCTGTACCTCGCTCCATGTTAGTGTCCCCTTCGCTTCTGAGCTGTACCTCGCTCCAAGTTAGTGTCCCCTTCGCTTCTGCCTGTACCTTGGCTGGTCTGCGGGTCCGGGGAGCTCTGCGCCTGCTGAGGGAGATGCTCAGGGGCCTCTCGCAGACTGGCACATGGGAGCTGCCGCCAGCGTCCAACAGTGGCAGCCACAGCAGAGGAGCGAGGTGGACACCACTTCTCAGAGGGACATGTGGGGCAGAGCATCACAAATGATAACAGGCTTACGGATGATATAGAAACGGATATATGACAGATAAGTAGATGATATGTAGATAATAGATTGAAAGATGATAGACATAGATGACAAGAAACTGTTAGATATAGGTACATAGATTATAAATAGGTAGAAGGTAGATAGATGATGCATATAGATGGATAGACTGACAAGTAGGTAAATAGATGATGGATGGACAAGTAGATAGTTATGATTGATAGACAGATAGGAAAGTATGTAGATAGGTAGATAGATACATAGATGACAGCCAGATAGACAGACAGACAGACAGACAGGCAGGCAGGCAGGTAGGTAGTAGATAGATAATCTGAGGTGTTCCCCTGTCCACACAACTCTGTCTAAAAGGCAAGGCCACCAGTCTCACTGAGCAGCCCTGAGGTGCAGGCCTCTTCAGTGCCTTCCGAGAGCCAAACTCCCTGCTTGCAACAGAGAAGCGGCATTCATGTTGACTGACAGGTGGAGCCTCATCCTGACTGATGGGCGGAGCCTCATCCTGACTGACGGGCGGAGGCTCATCCTGACTGACTGATGGGCGGAGCCTCATCCTGACTGACAGGTGGAGCCTCATCCTGACTGACAGGTGGAGGCTCATCCTGACTGACTGATGGGCGGAGCCTCATCCTGACTGACTGATGGGCGGAGCCTCATCCTGACTGACTGATGGGCGGAGCCTCATCCTGACTGACGGGCGGAGGCTCATCCTGACTGACTGACGGGCGGAGCCTCATCCTGACTGACGGGCGGAGGCTCATCCTGACTGACGGGCGGAGGCTCATCCTGACTGACGGGCGGAGCCTCATGCTGACTGACGGGTGGAGCCTCATCCTGACTGACGGGCGGAGCCTCATGCTGACTGACGGGTGGAGCCTCATCCTGACTGACGGGCGGAGCCTCATGCTGACTGATGGGTGCAGCCTCATCCTGACTGACGGGCGGAGCCTCATGCTGACTGACTGACGGGCGGAGCCTCATCCTGACTGACAGGCGGAGCCTCATGCTGACTGACTGACGGGCGGAGCCTCATCCTGACTGACTGACGGGCGGAGGCTCATGCTGACTGACGGGCGGAGGCTCATGCTGACTGACAGGCGGAGCCTCATGCTGACTGACTGACGGGCGGAGGCTCATGCTGACTGACTGACGGGCGGAGCCTCATGCTGACCGACGGGCGGAGCCTCATGCTGACTGACGGGCGCGTGGCGTTTGGAGCCCCAGTCACAGAGCACCGCGTCCCCGCTAACCGTGGCTGGGCCCCGCCCATGGCTCCACACCCAACAACCCTCCAGGACACCACGCAGTAGTGGAGGGCAGGGGTCCCACAGCAGGACCCCTCCCAGGTACCTCGGTGAGCCAGTTCTTGAACCCGAAACCTCTTGGCTGCCAGGAGGCGGCATCTCCCAGACCAGGGCCCCGCGAGGGCGGCCCGTGGGCCAGGGACGGTTCCACGGCCCCTGCCCGAACCCCTCGCCCACCTGACCGTCCATTGGTTCCCCTGAGGTCGGCGACTTTTCTGTCACATGGCGACCGTGAGAGGCACTTTCCTCACTGGGCGCTGCTCCCGGGAACCCCCATTTGGGTTCAGCTTTTGGGGTGCCTTGCCAGCTTCTCGGGGAGGCAGCTGGCTGCCGGGTCTAGCGTTGGCTCGAGTCAACATGGCCTGGGCCCGGTCGGCTCCCGGAGGAGGAGCGGGAACCTCGTCCTGCCCCGCGGGCACTCGCCCTCCCGAGGGGCAGACAGACGCTCCACGCGCCCGCGCGCCGCCTGGGGCCGAAGGGACACGACTTGGCCCTCGTGCGAGATGCGGGCAAGGGGCGCTGCAGGAGCGCGGGCCACGCGGGCCGGTAGGCGAGCACGCGAGGAAAGCCCACGCACGCGGCTGGCCGCCCTCGACCGGCGGGGCTTCACCCCCGCGGCGGGCGCCCCGGGACTGTGCCCCCCCCCGGCCGGGAGGAAGAGCGCCAGCGAGTGAGCCCCGCGGGCAGCCGCGCCCCGACCCACGGCAGGTGACCGCGCCCCGACCCACGGCAGGTGACCGCGCCCCGACCCACGGCAGGTGACCGCGCCCCGACCCGCGGCAGGTGACCGCGCCCCGACCCGCGGCGGGTGACCGCGCCCCGACCCGCGGCGGGTGACCGCGCCCCGACCCACGGCGGGTGACCGCGCCCCGACCCACGGCGGGTGACCGCGCCCCGACCCACGGCGGGTGACCGCGCCCCGACCCACGGCGGGTGACCGCGCCCCGATCCGCGGCGGGTGACCGCAGCCCCGACCCGCGGCGGGTGACCGCGCCCCGACCCGCGGCGGGTGACCGCGCCCCGACCCGCGGCGGGCGACCGCGCCCCGACCCGCGGCGGGTGACCGCGCCCCGACCCACGGCGGGTGACCGCGCCCCGATCCACGGCAGGTGACCGCGCCCCGACCCACGGCAGGTGACTGTGCCTGCGTGCCGGCCTGTCGCAGGCCGCCGCCCCGCGTGCCTCCCTGCCCGCGCTGTCCACGCACAATCATCCTTCCCTGCCCCGGATGAGAGTGTTGCTCTCTCCTGCCGCGTCCCGTGGCCGCGAGCCCGGCCCCCTCAGCAAGGCAGCCCCCCACTCGCTCCCCCCACGTGCTCCCCCCCCTCGCTCCCCCCTCGCTCCCCCCACGTGCTCCCCCCCCTCGCTCCCCCCTCGCTCCCCCCGCTCGCTCCCCCCACGTGCTCCCCCCCCTCGCTCCCCCCTCGCTCCCCCCCCTCGCTCCCCCCCCCCCACTGCTCCCCCCCCCCCCGCTCGCTCCCCCCACGTGCTCCCCCCACTCGCTCCCTCCCCCTCGCTCCCCCCGCCTCTCTCCCCCTCCCCCCCCACGTCCCCCCCCTCGCTCCCCCCTCGCTCCCCCCACTGCTCCCCCCGCGTGCTCCCCCCCTCGCTCCCCCCCTCGCTCCCCCTCGCTCCCCCCGCTCGCTCCCCCCGCTCGCTCCCCCCGCTCGCCCGAGGCCCTGCTCAGCTTCCTCACCCTGCGGAGCCGCAGCGTCCAGTGAGGACGTGTCCACAGAGAACGGATGGGAAGTCACCAATCCAGCTCACGTAGGGGAACACCACTAGTGCCGTCTGAAGCAGTACTTTTAATTAACAAAAGCAATTAGCACTAATTTAAAAGCGCTCACATTTGTCAAAGAGCCATTCTACCTTAATTGCTAGGTGTGTTAAAGCAGCAATTAAAAACAAATTAAAACGAAGACCACAGATAAAGGGGGCCGGTAAACCGACCCGGGACACTTGACACACAGACATGCGTGGTGGTCCCAGGCCCCGCCCCCCAAGGCTATCTTTGGGAGCCAGTGCATCAGCCCTGGGATCTTTAATGACATCATAATATAAATGATATCGGGGGACGGACTTAAAATAGTAAAGCAAGCATGCTTGAATTTTGGCATGTGCTGGCAAAATTCTTTCTGAAACTTGATGCAGCCCACAGATAAGTGCTGTGGCAGTTAGCTGGCCCCAGGTGTCTACGTGACACTTGAGAACTGAGTCTTTAGGCACACGTGTGAAGAATTACGTCCACTCAGGCAGGTTCTGAGCAGTCCTGGTGCCGAGCTGATGTGGGAAGACCCAGCTCACAGGCAGATACCACGTTAGATACAAGTTAGAAAGAGCGGTTGGAACTGCCAGACTGGAAGCTGGGCGGTGGGCTTTGGTTCTGACCCTCGCTCAGCACCTGCCGAGGTTCTCTCTCCCTCTTGAGCTCTTCCTGCCCTCACGCCCCACACCCCAAGAGCCAACATCAGCCCTGTCTGACAAGACGCCCCTGTGCCTCGGGCAGAGAACCTCAGTCTTTCTGGTGACTTCCCTTTCTCTCTCTCTCTCTCTCTCTCTCTCTCTCTCTCTCTCTCTCCTCTCCCCCCCTCCATCTGTATTCCCTGGAGTGGGATTTGGACCTCTTTCCCCAAAAGATCCCAAGCATATTGGTTTGAATGTGGACCCTCCCCTCCCCCACGGACTCCCATATTTGAACACTTGGTCCCCAACTAGTGACGCCCTCTGGGAAGGTTTGTGCCACGCTTAGCTGGCAGAAGTCAGTCACTGGGGGGGGCTCTTGAGGTTTGGTAGCCTGGCCCCACTTTCTGGTCTCTCTCTACTTGCTCTTCCCCAAGGGGATGCAGCATGGACTGTGTCCCCTCAAACTGCAAGCCAAAATAAATCCTTCTTCCTTTAAGTTGCTTCTCTTCAGGTCCCAGCAAGAAGAGAGGTTAGTGACACACAGGGGACCAGCTGTGGGGACCAGAAGGAGCACCTGAGGCCTCTCTGAGTGGGGGGCACAGCTTCACCCCAAAGATGGAAGAGGAGCTAGACATGGGAGGCAAGAAGGACCAGATATTCCTGAAGAGAAAAGGGGCGCAGGGCCAACTGTGGGTGCATTTGTCCAGCTCTACGGGCAGGACCAGGCAGAGTCCCTTAGAAGATGTGAGGTAGGAAAATATAAACCGTTAAGTTCCCACTAAACATAAATTGAGACAAAGAAATCACTGAAATACCAGAGGCAGTCAAGTGAGGACATTTCAAGCATGGCACCCCACCCCTCCACTCCCCGTACCCCCACCCTGCACCTGCCCCGCTCCTGGTTAAGAGTCACAAGGTCAATCGTCAATCGTCTGTGGTCCACCGCTCTGCTGCTGCAAAGTCAGGCTTTGCTTGCTCCGCCTCTGCTCAGCATGGGAATAAAATGCCAGCTGGAGCCCCCAGAGAGTGGTCTCAGCTCCGGCCCCCAAGGAATAAAACGCTTTTCTTCCACCCTAATTGGTGTGGAAGAAATAATTCCCAAGAAATTCCCATGGCAAGTTCAGAACAGAAGGTGGGGTGCTGAGGTGCAGGCTGGGGCTGAGGACTGGCGTAGCAGGTGATATGGGGGGGACTGTCTGGCCACCCAAGCTTCCAGGAACACCAACAGGACTCTGCAGGAGGAGGGTCCCGTGGAAGGTTCAGCAGGACACCGCACAGCCTGAGGAGCTGCAGAGATGGACCCGTGGACTTGGACTTGTCCGTCTAATCCTGGCCACCGGCGTCCTGTCCACTTCCAGCTCCCCTGGGAGCACATGGCACAGGCTTTGCTGCTGCTCTTCAGTCTGAGGACGTCTGTCAACATGCTGAGGGGACGTCAACCTTTGCTGAGAGCCCACGCCCGGAAGACGCGCTAACGCAAAGACTTAGGGAAAGATGTCCACACCCTGCACTGTTAGGGAAAGATACGTCTAAGTTACACCGCAGAACCGATTCTTTCCCACGAGAGCCGTAGTTTTTCACAAACTGGAAAACAGAACCGAGGAGGTAGCTTGTTGGGTAAAGTACTTGCTGTGCAGCATGAGGATCTAAGTTCAAATCCCCAGCACCCGTATAAGCCTTGAGTATCTCTAACTCCAGGGTTGGGGGGCAGGTTAGGGTAGTCTAGGTGAAATGTGTCAGTTACGTATGGAGAAGAGAGAACACGGCACATGCACAAGGCATAGCCGTAGGAATCAAGGTGCGAGACCACTGAGTCCTCCCAGAGCGCCTGACGCACGTTTACCAGGTAGAAGGGTGACTGTGACTCGGCTACTAGAGACACAAAGGCTCGTGGGGGAAGTTGGAAAACTCCACGTAGATCGCCTCCCGGGAGCTGCTGTTGGAGAGAAGACAGTTCCTTGCACAGTGATTTGGCTCTGGAAAATGTGTGCACATCTTTGCTCAAAAATAAGAACTATGTTGGGGCTGGAGAGATGGCTCAGGAGTTAAGACTGCCTCACAAGCAGAAGGTCCTGAGTTCAGATCCCAGGTTCCCTGTAAAAACACCAGGTGGAAACGGCAGCAGCCTGCACTTCCGGCCCTTGTGAGTGGAGCCTGGGAAATCCCAGAGGGAAGCAAAAAAGAGATAGAAGCAATCCAGGATGATTCCAGAAATCACCCTTGGTTCTCCACAGGGACACACAGTGCCCCCCCAACTCTCTCTCTCTCTGTCATACACACCACACACACACAAACACACACACAGAGGCACATTAGGAAGGTGTTCACATCTCACAGGGAGACGGGGCACCACACAGCACCTGGTCTCCCCACCACCCTTTACTAGCTCCCCTCTGTACCCAGACTCAGCCCAGCTCCATAAAATGAAGTCACCAGCTGACCTTGACGGGCAGCTCCCACATCGCCGCGGGAGATGACGCCCCGCCTTACCAAGGAGGAGCTGGAGCCACGAGGTGGCAAACTGCGAGAGAGCGAGAACAGGAGAGCAAGAGAGAGAGAGACAGAGACAGAGACAAAGACGAGACAGAGACAGAGAGAGCAAAAGAGAAAAGAGAATGAGAGTGAGAGAGAGAGAGCAAGAGAGAGAGAGAGCAAGAAGAGAGAGAGAGAAAGAGAGAGCGCGGGAGTGCTGCCCTGGGTGCTCTTTTCCTGAAGGTTAACCGGCTTCGTTTCCTTTCATCTGCTTTGCACTCTGGAGAGGAGCGCCCTACAAGGGCCGCCAGGCATCCTGAGTATCTTGAGAACAGCCTGTGGCTCAGAGAACAAGGCGCCTACTTGCAACATGGCGGCCTGAGTTCAGGTCTCAGAAGCCTGCATGGTGGACTGACTTCTGAAAACAGCCCATGGGGTCTTCTTGGGAGAAACGGTCCAAGGCAAAGCATTGTTCTTCCAGCAGTTTCTCCAGCACTCCTTGGAGAGGCCGCCCCCACCCGCTTGCAGACTTTACGGGGGAAAAGTGAGCTAGCATCAGCAGCCAAAGCCCTGGGTTACCTTCACGGTCACTCGCAAAGAGAAAGAACGCGCTGGGTGTTGGACAGGAGAAATGTTGGTAAGACGATTTTCACAAGTGGTGTCTCGAACCCTGAGCCCCTAGCCTTTCTGCCTCCTGCAGAATTCTCCAGAAAGTCAGGCACCTGGGTCTCAGAACACCCGGGCACAGGACCTAAAGGGAGGCTGTGTTTCGCTTTTAAAGTCAGTTGAGGGCTACCATGCAGGCAGTGCAAGGTGCCTGGGCTGTGCAGGTTGGAAACTGCATGCAGCTCCAGGAGACGCCAGCGTGATCCTGATGCAGGTTTATTCCAGCAGCCCCCGAGGAGGGCTGATCAAGTCCAATGTCAGTCAGAGCCTGGCCCGCGGATGACCTGTGCCAGACTCGCTTGCGTTGCTTGTTTAAAAACACATTTTCTGGTTCTTACTGCAAACCTGCCAAACTGGAATCGCTGAGGGGAGACGTGCAGAGAAACATGAAAAGTGGGTCTCCTATGAGTCGTACGCATAGTAATTGGAGAGCCAGGACCCCACGGTGCTGACCCCTTCATACCTTGTCCTAGCCAGGGGGCTGTGAAGTAAAGCACATGGAGATAGATGGGTGGGTACCTAGTGACCAGACCTTCAAGGATGTTCTGGCTTGGACTGGAATGTGTCGCGTGACATCTCCATTTTCCTGATGGCTGAAAAAAATAAGAACTTTTCTTCCCCAAGTTGTTGTTGCAAAAATGCAAAAGCGTAATGGGCGTGGAAGCATTTTTACAGGCTTAAATTTCCTAAATCTGTAATAAGGTACAAAGGACATTTTCGTGAACCACCTGAGAGCCACTGGTGGCGGTGGGTACTTCCTACAGACAAATGTGCTGTTAGTTACTTGCTTGCTGCTGTGAACAAATATCTGGCAAAGGCAACTTAAAGGATGAAGGCTTTATCTGGGCTCCCGGTTAGAGGGTCTGCGGCATCATGACACAGGAGCGAGAGGCAGCTGGTCTTGCATCCGCAGTCAGGCAGCAGAGACGCAGGTAGTGCTCAGTGCACCTTCTCCTTATCCAGTCAGAGACCCAGCCCAAGGGAGGCGCTGCCCACGGCTAGGGTGGGTCTTCCCGGTTCAGTCAACCCGGTCTGGGAATTCCCTCACAGCCAGGCCGGATGTTCAGCTCCCAGGTGATTCTGTACCCCGCTAAAGTGACAATCAATATTAGCCGTCGCAGTTTCCAACGTAATCGTGACACCTCAAAATCAGGACATTGACATGACTGCGTCACGTGACGGTTGATGTTGGTTGTCAGTTTCACTGGCCGGAATCAACTAACAGTCCAGCCCTGAAGGGAGCGTCTGGATTAAGTTATGGAAGTAACACCTCCCAGTGGTTTGTCACATAAATACATAAATACAAGATTCTCTCCCCCCCCCTTGCTAACAAGCACATCTTTCCTCCTCAGCCATTCTTTGACATTAGAATCCAGCTTCTTCGACCTTCCAAGGTAGACTGAACTCCACAGATGTTCCAGCAACCCTCTGGCCTTCAGCACGGGGGACTGCTGAGACCCTCAGCTCCTGAACCGAGCAGCTACGGGCAGCCTTTGTCGAACTGCCTAGATTTTTATCTAGTAAACGCATCTAGTAACACCCCCCACACGCCCATCCTTCCCCGCTGCTCCTCTGGAGAACGCTGACCCGCACATCAGCAGCTCGGCGTCTGACGGCCGGCAAGGGAGTCGAGCCGCCTCCTGACAGCTGGAGCCGAGAGACTCCTGCGCGGGTCTCACGCTGGACACGCCAGTCCGCGTATCTTTGCATGTTCCTGGGTAAAGCAGTTCTCCACGTCTTCCCAGACCCCGTGACTGTGACCCTTTTGCAGATGGAGAGTCGGCCGTTTGGGTGAATATCCTTCAATGTGGACGTGTGTGTTCCCGCTGCTACGTCTCGACTCCTGCCTGTGTGCGCAATGCACGCCCTGCCTCCAGGACGCGGCCACGTGATTCTGATCCTTCACCACGGCAAATGGTCCCATCAAGCCCATGGCAAGGACGAGTCCCCCAGCACACTCCACAGGAAGCGACACTGTCCTTCTTTGTAAGTAACATGTACTTATGGAAATATACAAATGATCCCCTTCCTTATCAAAACTTCAGCTTTCTAATTTATCTTCTACACTGATACAAACTCATGACTCTCTTTGCACGTAGTGTGTGTGTGTGTGTGTGTGTGTGCAGGTGTACACACCAATATGTGTGTCTGTGAGACCAGAGGTCCGTCCTGCGCAAAGCGTCTTCCTGTATTGCTTTTGACCTTATTTCCTGAGACAGAATCTCTCACCGAACTTGGAGCTCACCGATTGGTCATTGATCCCCAGGGATTCCCCAGTCTCTGCCTCCCAGAGATGAGATTTCAGATGCTCGCAGCCATGCCTGGCTTTTTACATGGCTGCCAGGGAGTTAAGGCCAAATCCTCACCTCATATTTACACAGCAAGCAATCCACCTGCAGAACTTGCTCCCACCCTTGGAACAGTGTGAGTCTAAGAAAATACAGCCTTCCGAGCGCGCTCAAGGGCAATGAGCGATGGTTACGTGTCTACACCGAAGGATCCCACGGACACCACTATCAACTGGCAACTGTTCTGCAGAAGTTTGGTGCTAGAAGAAAGAACCAGGCGTATAGGTCGGGGCAGTGAAATAGAGTTTATCTGTAAGGTGAGCTTATCAAGGGACCACTGGGGACCCAAGGAAGAGCCGAGTTGCCTTCTCCAGCAGGTCCTGGGAAGGGTCGTGCAGAAGAATGAGACTGTGACGTGTCTCAGGCCTTGGGAGATAGCCTGCATGAGTCTGTGTGTGCTTACAGCTGCTAAAGGAAGGACTATGTGTGATGGTCTTGGGTCTGCTGTGTTGGCACTCAGTGGACAACACTGGCGACTCTCTTAAGAGACCCCATGCATGTAGGAGGGGTGAAGGCCACAGGTGTCAACTTGATTGAAGGTTCCAGCTCTGGGCATATTTGCAAAGACTTAGTGGTTGAGCTAAGTCCCGGGTAAGCCTGCAAGAGATCGTCTGATGGATGGGAAGGCCCATCAATCCCATGGTAGGTGGGACTAATCTCTGGGCAGAGGAATAAGATGCAGGGAACTATCTAAGGAAGTTGGCCTCCTTTTCGATATACTTGGCCAGACATGCTGGTCTGGCAAGTAGGGATTGTCCCTCTCCCAGCAGTCCTGTGGATACATGTATATGGTGTGGCCAGTTCCTGCCACCCTTGGTGTGGGTGTGGACTCTCTGCCAAGCTGAACTAAGAAATGTGATTGGACAATCTTAAACCAGAATAAAGTCCATTGTTCCCATAAGCCACTTAGTTGTCATTATCAGCGACGTGCAGAGTAATTGTTACAGCGACGATACTTACACTGCTTCTGAATCCAGGTCTGAGGAGTCAGGAGGAAGGAGACTGTGACATTCTCAGTCATCAACTTGAGGGGTGGAGCTTCCGGCCCACCTGTGAGGAGTCATCTAGCTAGGGCAGGCCTCCAGCAAGTCTTGATTGTTCTCAGTGTTCTCGTTGAACCTGCCCCAGGTGGTCGGCTCCATTCCAGGGGGGGCATGTAAGGGTGCGGGGGGGGGTGCGTAAAGAGGTGGACCGCAGAGAGATGGACGGAGCTTGGCTGTCACCCCTCGCTCTTGACTTTGGATGTGGTGTGGCCGGTTCCCTCGGCTGCTGATGCTGGTATGACGTCTCCTGCCACGGGGATGTGACCTGGCTTGGCTGCAATGAGATCCCTGGTCCCCGGTCCCCTTCGCTGTCTGCCTCAAGTACTCACTGCTCAGGGAGGTGTGAAACGAAAGCAGAGACCGAACGTTTTCCTGGCTTCACATCTGGTGCAACACAGTCGGAGCAGCATTCTGGATAGAGGGGGCCGCCACGCGGCGCTCAGGGTGAAGCACCATCCATGCACAGCACAGGCGTTGGCAGACCAGGGGAGGCTGGGTAGGGAGGAGGCGCCCGGGAGATGCCCAAGGCCACTGTATTCATGGCGCCTGGCACTGCGGTGGCAAACGCCACGTGCCACTCATTTCCCGGATGCCCCCAACCTCAGTTCCAACTTTCCTGTTTCTCCCATCTGCTCACTCTCCACAATCTTGGTCCCATCTGCACCTCTGTCCTGCCACATCTCGTGTGAGTTGCATGTACTGCAGAGAAAAACCACCCGTTAAGAGCTAAGTGCAGGCTTCTGTCCCAAGAAAAACACACAGAGGGCAAAGCAGATCAGACCTGCTCTGAGCTGCAGCCTACATGTGACTGCCATGGGCCAGCCCCCGCCATGGGCCAACCCCCACCACGGGCCAACTCCCCCACAGGCCAGGTCCCCCCACGGGTCAGCCCCCACCATGAGCCAGCCCCCGCCACGGGCCAACTCCCCCCACGGGCCAGCCCCTGCCACGGGCCAGGTCCCCCCACAGGCCAGCCCCCACCATGAGCCAGCCCCCCCTCCCGCCACAGGCCAGCTTCTATAGCCACTATGTTGCTTTGCAAACCTCTCTTCTGTACTGAGCGAGGAAAGGCTCCCTCCACCCCATCCTTGGCACCCCCAGGGAATCTCCCCCTTGCTCTTGTCCCCTTCTGAGAGATGGGTAGGAAGAGCAGGTTGACAGAAAAGAACACGCAGCGAGATGTTTTTCATTTTGATTGGATTTTGGATTCGAGCATCTTCGGGGGAACTGGCAGCGAACGGTTATTTCACATTTCGAGGGTTCCTGATGTGGGACTGGCGGCGCACTCCACCAGCATGGAGCGGGGCGGCTCTCAGCGCCGCACAGGCAGAGCTGAAGCCAGAGACAGCCAAGTGTGACTCTCCCCTGAAACACACTATCTCCGCCAAGGTCAGCAGCCGCCGAAAAATCTCCACTCGAGGCTCCACTCCCCACCCGGAAGAAGCCAGGCAGGTGGCGAGCGGGGTGGGGCAGTGGCCTTGGGACCCCAGCCACTGAAACCGTCAGCTGCAAGTCTGTCGCTCACTCCTGTCCCGCAGGCTCCGTCGGCTTCCAGGGCGCTGAGTTCCAGGATCTGACAGGATCCCTGCGCACAGTGGGCCTGTCCACCCGCAGCTCTGCGGCAGAAACCACCACCCACGTCGATCATGCCAGGCTTCGCCAGGTCAGCAGCAGAGCGAACAGAGAGCGACCCACGCCGCTCTCCTCTCGAATCCTCCTGCCTCTGCCCTGGTCGGCATTTCTCAGGACTGTAAATGCAGCTGTCTGCCGTGATCCGTACCATGGAAGGAAATGAATCACATTCTAGACTTTACATGTGCAGATAAGAAAATCTGATTTTCTTTTAATCTTTACAAAGACGTGTGCCTACTACTGCCCTGACCTGCATTCTCTCCTGCAGAAATAGTCTGTCTGCACTGGGAACGGTGACTGAGCATGACTCTATAATTGCTTCCGGCTCTCTGCTCCACATTCGTAGAATAAACCACTATGATCGGCTGGGAAGACCTTACGAAGGGCTTCCTGTGCCCATGGAATTGATCTGGCAACTAGCACATTTTTCAGTATCTCCCACCTTTCAGAATTTGAAAATTTTCTAATTTCAACTACTAATTTCAACTAATTACAATTATTTTTTATAAGATAGCAGCTAAATCTGTGTCCTCCCTTTACCCCTCTAGTTCGGATAGGAACGTGTGACTGAACACAATTAATATTTAAAATTAAATCTAGTGTCTATTTAATGCTGCCTCGGGAATTCCTGATGGAGATCTAAAAGGGAGGGCATTAAATTTTAACTAGCGATGGGCTTTGCTGTTGTTTGATGTTTTTCTTCTTGAGACAGGGGCTCACATGGCCCAAGAGGCTGAGGAGGATCTTGATGCTCTTGCTTCACCCTGAGGAATGAGATGACAGGCTCAGGTCACCGCACCATTGTATGTGGTGCCGGAAATTGAACCCAGGACCTCATGGTTGCTAGGCAAAGCACTTTCCCAAATAAACCACATCCCCAACTTACCAATTATGTGGAAGATTTTCAGTAACACCATTAAAAATACAATAAACTCCCAAAACTGAGATATATATATTTTTTTCTCCAAATCCAGAGGGACTTGTTTTCCTTTTCCTGATGTCCTACCAAGGCCGTGTGGTAAGTGGGGAGATGCCATGCTTTGTAGTGGCTGCTTACTTGTGCCCCGAGGTTCTCAGGGGCAAGCGGGAGCATGTGCCCTGCCTTCATTGTTGTGTGCCCATGAACAGGAAAGCCACACGCCTCTGACCAATGAGGCAGAGGCACAGAGCCTGCTGGAGTGTTGACCAGATGTGGACATCAGGATGTCTGACCCCAAGAAGGTTGACCCAAACCCCAGGCGGAGTGAGCGTGAGGGAGTCGCTCAGCTCTGGATTTGCTGACTGTGGGTGGAGCGGATCTCAGGATCTACGGCTGGTTCTGCCGCTCAGCCGTGGCATCGGCAGACTGTCCTCCGTGTGCAAGGGACGTGTTGGCTCCCCGCCGTCACCAGGTCCTAAGGCATCCTCGGAAGAGCCACAAGGAGACCCTGGGCCCTCCAGCAGCGATCCCAAAGCTCAGGAACTTCCTCTACCAGAAACCTCTTGCAATCCCTGCTTCGTGCACCATTGGCCAAAACCCAATGGCATGCTCTTTCCTGACGCCCCCAAGGGGACAGGAATGCTCTGGCTTGTACGAGCTGGAGTCCACGCACAGAGCCAGCAGCTCCTCCCGGCTGCACACGGGTTGGGAACTGAAGCACAATTCCCGGGGAAACCTGGTTGCCTCCAGGACAGGAATTTCGGGGTCACTGCTATGGTCCAGCCCACCATGTTCAGGAAAGACACCAAAGTGGAGACGACATTGTTACCCAAAGAACCTTCCAAGGCTCCACAGATGCAGAGCCATGGAGTAGGAATCTAGCGAATGAATGAATGAATGAATGAATGAGCAAGGCTGACCTTTAACACGGAATGGGATGGGAAGGGGGGCTGTGAGGAGCTGGAGCCCATTCTTCTCAGACATTCTTCCTGGGTCAGTTAAACACACCACCATCCCAGTAAACAAAAGGAGTCCCCGCTCCCTGTGAAGACTGTGACCCGAGGCTCGTCTGCCCCCCCACACCCTGATCCTACATTTGACTCATAGAAGGCAAAGGTCTTCAATTGCCTGGTTTGGTGTTTTTCTTCTACGAGTATCTGGCCATATTTCCCCCTCGTACTCTGCATCTTGCCTGTTCTCTCTTCTGCGTCCTCCAGAGCACAAAGCAGACCAGACTCTCTCGAATCCTCAGCCTGTCGACTCTTTTTTAGCCTTCCACACAGCCAACAACCGAGACTGACCCGACTCCGGTCCGACCAGCATGGCGCCCTCCAGCGCGGGTCCAGTTGGCACAGCATGGACGCGGTCTGGTTGGATTGGACCAGCATGGCGCCCTCCAGCGCGGGTCCAGTTGGCACAGCATAGACGCGGTCTGGTTGGATTAGACCAGCATGGCGCCCTCCAGCGCGGGTCCAGTTGACACAGCATGGACGCGGTCTGGTTGGATAGGACCAGCACGGCGCCCTCCAGCGCGGGTCCAGTTGGCACAGCATGGACGCGGTCTGGTTGGATAGGACCAGCACGGCGTCCTCCAGCGCGGGTCCAGTTGGCACAGCATGGACGCGGTCTGGTTGGATTGGACCAGCACGGCGCCCTGCAGCGCGGGTCCAGTTGGCACAGCATGGACGCGGTCTGGTTGGATTGGACCAGCACGGCGCCCTGCAGCGCGGGTCCAGTTGGCACAGCATGGACGCGGTCTGGTTGGATTGGACCAGCACGGCGCCCTCCAGCGCGGGTCCAGTTGGCACAGCATGGACGCGGTCTGGTTGGATTGGACCAGCACGGCGCCCTCCAGCGCGGGTCCAGTTGGTACAGCATGGACGCGGTCTGGTTGGATTGGACCAGCATGGTCGCCCTGCAGCACTAGGTCTCATTTAGAAGTAAGGCTGAGCTGCTCCTGCAAGGACAGTTTTGAGCTTTCCTGGTGTTGTTATTACACCTGCACTCGCGTGTCCCAGACAGCTCGGCGTCTCTACTGCCTCTGAACATCGCTGTTTGTTCTCATCCAATGTCAAGTTACACTTTCACTACCCTTGACATCTTGCAGCAGTGCCACGCCCACTGGAATCCAGCTGCTGTCCTGCCCTGCAGCTGGGCAGAGGCTAAGATGGTAAAGCAAATAAAATGCTGGAAGAAAGGAAGTGGGCTGAGCAGTGGATGGAGCAGTCAGACATCAGCTGCTGCCATCAATGAACTGCCCACCCCGTCACTAACCACAAGGGACTGTCCCAGGTCACTAACTGTCAATGAACTGCCCCAGGTCACTAACCACAAGGAACTGTCCCAAGTCACTAACCACAAGGAACTGTCCCAAGTCACTCACTGATGACCACTGAATTGCCCAAGGTCACTGTCAATGAATCACCCCAGGTCACTAACTGTCAATGAACCGCCCCAGGCCACTAACTGTCAATGAACTTCCCCAGGTCACTAACTGTCAATGAACCACCCCAGGTCACTAACTGTCAATGAACCTCCCCAGGTCACTAACTGTCAATGAACTTCCCCAGGTCATTAACTGTCAATGAACTTCCCCAGGTCATTAACTGTCAATGAACCGCCCCAGGTCACTAACCACAAGGAACTGCCCCAGGTCACTAACCAGAAGGAACTGCCCCAGGTCACCAATCAATGCTGTCAATGAACTGCTCCAGGTCATTAACTGTCAATAAACTGTCCCAGGCACTAACTGTCAATGAACTGCCTGCCCCAGGTCACTAACTGTCAATGAACTGCCCCAGGTCACTGTCAATGAACTGCCCCAGGTCACTAACTGTCAATGAACTGCCCAGGTCACTAACTGTCAATGAACCGCCCCAGGTCACTAACTGTCAATGAACCGCCCCAGGTCACTAACTGTCAATGAACCGCCCCAGGTCACTAACTGTCAATGAACCGCCCAGGTCACTAACTGTCAACGAACTGCCCAGGTCACTAACTGTCAATGAACCGCCCAGGTCACTAACTGTCAATGAACTGCCCAGGTCACTAACTGTCAATGAACCATCCCAGGTCACTAACTGTCAATGAACCATCCCAGGTCACTAACTGTCAATGAACCACCCCAGGTCACTGTCAATGAACTGCCCAGCTCACTAACTGTCAATGAACTGCCCCAGGTCACTAACTGTCAATGAACTGCCCAGGTCACTAACTGTCAATGAACTGCCCAGGTCACTAACTGTCAATGAACTGCCCAGGTCACTAACTGTCAATGAACTGCCCAGGTCACTGTCAATGAACCGCCCCAGGTCACTAACTGTCAATGAACCGCCCCAGGTCACTAACTGTCAATGAACCGCCCCAGGTCACTAACTGTCAATGAACCGCCCCAGGTCACTAACTGTCAATGAACCGCCCCAGGTCACTAACTGTCAATGAACCGCCCCAGGTCACTAACTGTCAATGAACTGCCAGGTCACTAACTGTCAATGAACTGCCCCAGGTCACTAACTGTCAATGAACCGGCCCAGGTCACTAACTGTCAATGAACTGCCCAGGTCACTAACTGTCAATGAACCGCCCCAGGTCACTAACTGTCAAAGAACTGCCCAGGTCACTAACTGTCAATGAACTGCCTAGATCACTAACTGTCAAAGAACTGCCCAGGTCACCAGCTGAGATTGTTAAGGAACTGGCCAAGACACTGGCTCACGCTACCACTGCAGTCCCCGGGACAGGGCTGATGCACAGTAGAGGGGCCCAGCTCACTCTCTGCCACAACTCGGGGTCACGCAGCATCTCGGACTCACACCCTGGCGCACCCGTCAAATGCCTCAGACAAACCCACTCTACGAAGCACCATCTTGTCGCCCTGACTTCTGACCGCCCCTCCCCCAGCAGAGGATGGCAACATGCCCGTGGGAACCCAGAGCATTTGCATCAATGAACTCCCCAGTGGCCTGGGATCCTCCTGGCATGTTTGCTTGCTCAGCCCGTCTCTGTTCCCGCGAACCACCAGAACCAACTGGACAATGCAGCAACGCCCATTCGTCGACTACGTAATCCCACGTTCAGCCTCACCGTGCCAGCCATGAGCCAGCGCTCAAGCTCCGGTCAAGATGACACCCCCAGCCCCGCTCTCGAAGCTCGGAGGAACTTCAAACCCAACATCCTCACGCTGGGGTTGGTCTCCAGGGCTGGGGTTCGCGAGCCAGCCACCTCACTCAGAGCATCTATCTCCCCCTCCTCTTCCCGGCAGGACAGTCACTAGGACGATGTGGCCCTTGTCTCCTGGCTCGTCTCTGCCCGCTGCCCACACGAGCTCCCCCCTTGTACCTCCCCTCCCACCATGTGCCCTCACTCTGGCAACCCCTGTCCACTGACACAGTGGGCCCGTTACTGGGTTCTCCTCTCCCTCGGCTGCTCCCACCGTCTCTAGTGGGTGTCGTAAGTGCCCGGCCTGAGTCTCCATCTAACGGCTGCTTTTCTCCGTCTACTACTTGCTGTTTACTGTTACTCTTGCTTGCCATGTGCTTCATAAAGCCATCGTTCAAAATCTAAATCACGGGGCTAGAGAGATGGCTCAGGGGTGAGGCCTTTGCCCGCCAGCAGAAGGACCTGAGTTCAGATCCCCAGATCGCACGTAAAAACGCCAGGGGAAACCGGCAACATCAGTACTTTGGGTCCTGGAAGGCAGAGCTTGGGAAACCCCAGAGCAAAGCAAAAGGAGGTAGAGCCATCCGGGATGATTCCTTGTGTCCCCTCTATAGGCACACACTCAAGTACACTTTACACACACACACACACAAATAAAAAATAAATTACAGTTTCCAAAGATCACTCTCAGATCAAACAGAGCAAAGCAACGTGACATATTTGTTTCTCTCACAATATTCTTCATTCCCCATTTGGATCTGATTTCTTTGCTGATCTATTCATGAGTGCTGCTTAAACTTCATGTCTGTGAATTTTTAAAATATTTTTATTTATTTAATTTATTTATTTATTGTGTGTGTGTATCAGAGGGCACTATGTCCCTGTGGAGGACCAAGGGTGGCTTTGGGAATCATCCTGGATTGCTGCTGCCTCCTTCTTGCTTGGCTCTGGGATTTCCCAGTCTCTACCCACCAGGACTAGAAGTGCAGGCTGCCACCATTTCCACCTGGCATTCTCTACATGGGACCTGGGATCTGAACACAGGACCTTCTGCTTTCAAGGCAGAGTCATAACCCCTGAGCCATCTCTCCAGCCCAATTGTACATTTTAGATATGCCCATCATTTACATGTCAATTGTACCTCAATAAAGTGGGTTTAACACAGCAAGAAGCTAAAGACACCTGAGCGAAGTATCAGGCATGTTGTGCTGAGGCTAAAAACAGTGCTGTCGCAAGGCATGCATGTGTCTTAAGGTCACAGCAGGAAGGGGGCCGGGGCCTGTCACCTGCCATTAGCGTCTTGAGAACACAGTAGGCTCACTATGGATTCCACTTGACCCAGCAGCTGGCTAGGAATGCAAGAGGGGCGCCTACTCTGTGCAGACAGGTGGCCCAACTATTCTGCTTAGTGGAGACAGATGAAATACGCCCCCCCCCCCGGAGTGAGCTCTGTCAGCGCATTTGTGGCAGCTCTTCTGCCTGGAGGTGGTCAAAATGCACCGCTGACTAGCAGATCCATGATGCTGGGGCAAGTGGGAGGGTGGCCGGCGGATCTGGTGTCATGGCGCCTACAGAAGCCCTTCCCGCGTTCTACCGCCCAACAGGGGATGGTGACCAGCGACACTGTTCTGAACCTACGAAGAGCAACTACAGAGGATCTTGAATGTCCTCTGCACTAAAGAACGATGGAGGACGAAAGTGATGCATATGCTAATTACCCCGACCTGATGATCACCCGATGTATACACAGCTCACGGTGTCCATAAATATGTGTAATTACTACACATCAACCAAAAGCAAAATAAGACAAGAAATTAGAAAGCCAGCGAGCCAGCCCCACTCCTCTGGTCTCTAGAGCCCTGAGGAGCCGGACATCCAGAAAGGACCCAAAGGCTGGACTCCATGCTGCATCTGGTCATTGCATAGCCAGTCTCGATGTCAACTTGCCACTTGGGAGGTGAGCCTCCTAGGCACATGCACCTAGAATTCTCTAGTTAAGGCCTCTGAGCAGGTCTGCAGGAGACTGTCTTGATTGCTCTTGTTGACATGGGGAGACCTCCCCAGGGTGGGCAGGACCATCCCCAAGCAGACGGACAGGATGGACAGAGCTGGCTGAGTATAACAAGCCAGTGTGAGGGACTTTGGACACAGTATGGCCAGGTCCCAGGGCTCCTGCCACAATAGACCGTAACCCAGAAACTTGAGCTGATTGAATGAAATCCCCTGGATCCCCTAAATCGTTTGGCTCAGTCGTGAAAGTGCTACAGGGACCAAAGCAGAGACGTGGGCCTTGCTGGGATACCAAACCACCTGGTATTTGCGGAAGCTCCTGGGGGCGACGGCTGGGGTTCACTTCCTCAGTCTGATGCTGCCCTTGCACCAAGTTTAAAGTCCTGCTTGGTCTCCATGTACCAGGACAGAGGTTGCTCAGTGGGGTGAGGGGGTTCCCAGAGGCTGCTGGGGGAAGGAACCTTTGCAAGTGCTGCACGGTGGGCCCAGCAGCTGCAGCTCAGCACTGGCTCTGTGTGACAGACGCACAGCTGTGCCACGAAACAGTGGTCTCCATGAGCCCAGGGCTGAGCCCAGAGGGCTCACTGCACCCTCACCTCTTTGACCACCCCGCTTCCTGCCTGGCTCAGAGGAGGTGGGGCAGAGGTCTGGCTGCTGATGGTTTCTCTGCACACATTCGTCCTGCGACCCAGCACCAGCGCCCCAGACGTCGCGCGCTTCCTACTCGAGGATGCGTCTGACGAGGAGGGAGAGCCGGAGGGGTCTCCTTTCTGCGGCGCCGCTCCCAGGCAGCACCAGAGGGCTGCAGTCCGGCAATAGCACCGCAGAGAGCTGAGGGCGGCGGCGCCTTCCCGAGGCTCAGCTGTGCGTAGTTAGTCTTGGATAAACGCACCCCCTGGAGGCGCCTCCTCAGCGCCCGGAGGCACCCCAAGCCCACTGTGTGACACGTCTTGTTTCTCCTCCAAGCCACTTAGACGCCACGGAAGGAAATAACTGGGCTGAGGGGATGGCTCAGGGGTTAAAGCCTTTGTCTTGCAATTAAAGGACCCGAGTTCAGATCTCCAGGTCCCACACGAAAATGTCAGGTGTATATGGTGGTGACCTGTAATTCCAGATGACAGAGCCTAGGAAACCCCAGAGCAAAGCAATAAGGTGGAAGAGGAAACCAGGGTGACCCCCAATGTCACCCTTGGGCCTCCACAGGTACACACTCAAGTGCTCACTGGTACACAAACACGCGCACACATGCACATGCAACATGAAGGCAAAAAAGACTAATTCTATGATACAATCATTCATTCATGCTTAATGAAGTGTGAGAAAACATCTAACACATTCCTTCCCAGAGTCTCACATGAGTGGAACTCCTACCTCCGGGAGTGCAATGCTACTAAGAACAATGAGGTAAAGAAGCTGGACGCACAGGTCAGTCTTCATTTGATCCTTCCACTCCAGTGAGATCCCTGCAGCTCTCCATCAGTAGGAGACAGTAATATGCTCGGTTCAAAGGCGAGAAAAATGGATTTTGAGGAGAATGAATTAGTTGCTTAAATGTGCATGATTGACAGACTTGAGATCCAAGCCAGACCCTGTGACCACAAACTCACATTTCTCCCCATTGGATTCTGCTTCCTTCCCACGTCCAGGAATCCAGACAGCAAGATCCCATTGCTCTTTCTTTTGCCTCCCTTTAGAGCAAAGAGTAAAGATGCTTCCAGAAGCTCTGATCCAGCCCTACTTTGGCACAAACAAAAACTCAAAACCACGGTCCTCCGTCAGCCGAGGGATGCGTCCTTTACACTCAGCTGTGTAACGGTCAAGGCGATGGCCCCGGAGGAAAGTGGAGTTACAGCTGGTCATGGAATGCGCTGCGCTGCACCGGCCACCCTGGCGCTGCAGTGGCATGAATGTTAAGAGAGTAGCCAACTGCTTTCTGGTTGCATTTAATGCCCGCTTTCCAGTGGGGGCCGCATTCCTGGTCTGCACCCAGGTGAGGAACCCGTGGATGGGGAAGCGATAGGCCCAGCTGAGAGCCATAGGGACTTGATATCAAACTGCTCTTTAAACCAACAGACCTATGCATTAGATCAAGAGGCTTCCTTTTGCATAATACGTAGACCGCAACTGGTCAAAGTGCAGACGTAAGGGATTGCAGACTGCTTGGGCCTAAACAGGACGTCTAGCTCGAGCCCCACCCAAGGCCCAAGGGACGCTGAAGAAGAGCCTGAAGACGGGGAGGGATCTGCCAGTCAGTTCTGGACGTGGCAAGGCTGCACCCTGGAACTTGCCACAGCTCCGTCCAGCATCTCACTGTGGAAAATGGACGATCTTGAGAGGAGAGGTGCTGTAACAGCTGCTCTTAACTATTGCTGTGAGAGAACACCCAAAGTCAACCAACTTAAGGGAGAAAGGGAGGTTTATTCAGCTTACGGTTCCAGAGGGAAGGGACAGTCTCTCAAAGCAGAGGCGGCATGGCTGGCTGGCCAAAGCTGGAGGAGGCTAAGTCACCGCAGACATCTTGGAGGCTGAGAGCTGCAGATTGCTTGCTGCAAAGGCTGACTTCTCCTGGAGGTAGGGTGGGACTCATCCACCTTCCTCCAGCAAGGCTCCACCTCTCAAGGTGACATGACCTTGCCAAACACATAAGACTGTGGGGGACACATTTCAAACCATGACACTCCACCCCTGGCCCCCACAGGCTCATTGCCATCTCATTATGAAAACCATACTCAGTCTAACTTTAAAAGTCTTCATAGACTACATTAGTATTCCCAACACAGACCAAAAGTCCAAAGTCCAAAGCCTCCTGTAAAATCAAAAGACAAGTTACATACTTCCAACACACAATGCCACAGAATAAACATTCCCATTCCAAAAGGAAGGACTGGGGGCATATCCAGGAAAGATCGGTACATAACAAGACTGAAAACCAGCAGGACAAACTCCAAATCTTGTAGCTCCAAGTCCAACAGGCGAGCCTCTTGTTGAAATCATCTTAGTTCCAAAGGGCTTTGGTTCCACCCCTCCAACGCAGCTGCCCATAGAATACATTGGTCTCTTGAGCTGACTCCTCCCAGGTATACAGCTCTCCTTGGCAGGTGTCCCACGTTGTGTCTGGAATCTCTAACATCTTTACTTCTCAGTGGCAAACCAGGCTTTAACTCCACAGCACAAACTGCCCTTCTTGGGCCTCTAAACTGCAGGCTTCTTGCCTCATGATGCCTGGATTCTGCTAATTTTTGAAATCTTGGAGGAGGACTCCATGATCTCCTTCCTCTTGCATCACTGATGCCTCTAAAACCAGAACCACGTGGACGACTTTGCCAAGACTGGCCCCCTTGAATCACAGCTGATTCTGCTTCTCTATGCTGGCCATGTCTTTCACTCCTGGGCAGTTGCTTGGTAAGAGAAAACAATTCTTGCTTTGGAACTCCACCCTTTAGCTCCAGTCTTCGGAAAGGATTTGTATTCTTATGAGTGGGAGCCTTCCTTGAGGATCCTGCCCTCAAGCTAGGGCCTCTCCAATTATCCAAACAGAGATCAGGCTTTGATTTACAAATGGAGCTAATCTCTTCAACAGCCATTTTGTTCTCTGCTTCTTCCTGGTTTGGCTCTTTAAGTTTAGCATTGTATTTTTCATCATTGGATCTTACAGTTTTTGCTTCTTCCTGCCTGATTCTTTGCTCTTTTTCACAACTCTGAAGACAACTAAAAAGTAGCCATATCACATTGTCAAGACTACATTGCTTTGAAATTTCCTCTGCCAAGCACTCCAGCTTAATTTCAGGCAAACTTTCAGGACGAGGGCAAAACTTCACTAAACTCTCGGCCAACATATGGCTCCATGTGTCACTTGTCCAGTTGCAAACACAGTCTCTGTTCCCCTCTGGACCATCACAAGCTGAGCTTCCACTGTTGTGTCTCTCACAGCATTGCTCTCCTCTGAGCTCTTACAAGAAAGGCCCATTTGGCCCCCTTGCTCAGATGCAAAGACTTTCCCAGCACAAAGTCCCAAAGTTCTCCACATTTCTCCCAACAAACAGTCCCAAAGGCACACTAGCCACATCACAGCATTGGCCATACTGCTAGGTACCAACTTCTCTCAGCTTCACAAACAATTTCACGTTGTGGTACCAGCTGTTTTTAATCTCACAGCAATACCCTACTCTCCGGTACCAATTTCTGTAACAGTTACTCTTAATTATTGCTGTGAGAGAGCACCCAAAATCAATCAACTTAAGGGAGAAAGGGAGGTTTATTCAGCTTACGGTTCCAGAGGGAAGGGACAGTCTCTCGAAGCAGAGGCAGCATGGCTGGCTGGCCAAAGCTGGAGGAGGCTAAGTCACCGCAGACATCTTGGAAGCTGAGAGCTGCAGATTGCTTGCTGCAAAGGCTGACTTCTCCTGGAGGTAGGGTGGGACTAATCCACCTCAAGACCCACCCCTTGTGACTGCCTTCCTCCAGCAAGGCTCCACCTCTCAAGGTGCCATGACCTTGCCAAACACATGAGACTGTGGGGGACACATTTCAAACCATGACAGGTGCCTCACCTCTCTGAGAGACAGATGCGGGTTAGTGTGGGACGGAGGAAAGGGAGCTACTTTCCTCCATGGTCTACTCAGTGACATTTGATCCCGGCTCCAACAAGCACAGATGCATGCTTGTACAGACAACCCAGTGGAGCTCATTGGGCCACACATGGAAGAAAGGAAGAAAGAGGGAAAGAGGGAGGAAGGGAGGGAGGAAGGGGGAGAGAGAGAGAGAGAGAGAATGAAAGAAAGAAAGAAAGAAAGAAAGAAAGAAAGAAAGAAAGAAAGAACGAAGAAAGATAGAAGAAAGAGGAGAGAGAAAGAGAGAGAGAAGAAAGAGAGAGAGAGAAAGAGAGAGAGAAAGAGAGAGAGAGAGAGAGAGAGAGCGATAGAGAGAGAGATAAAGAGAGAGAGAGAGAGAGAAGAACAGAGAGAGAGAAAGAGAGAGAAACAGATAGAGGATCTAAACGCGACACGAGAGAGAAAAAGAGAGAGAAGAGAGGGAAAAAGAGAAAGATGAGAGAGAGAGGAAGACGCCTCAGAGGAAGCAGAAGGTACAGAGCCGCGATACGGACGTTAGAGGGACTCAGAAACCCTCCTTATCGCCCTCATTACTCCTGCGGCTCCCTTAAAGCCGCTCCTCCCTCCTCCGCCCTATCCCTACCTCCCCGCTCTCCGCCATCCTACCCGCCGCGCGCCCTCATCCCTGAGGGGCGGAGAGAAGAGTGTAAGAGAAGAGGGAAGGGGAGTGGAGAGGGACTCTGGTGTAGGAAAAGAAGGTTGGGGAAAGGAGGAGGGATGGACTAATGAGGTGTCGAAATGACAGAAATGTATTGTATTCATACATGAAATTGTCGGAGTTGGGGATTTAGCTCAGTGGTAGAGCGCTTGCCTAGCAAACACGAGGCCCTGGGTTCGGTCCCCAGCACCGGGAAAAAAAAAAAAAAACAGGACATACATGAAATTGTCAAAGAACAAAAATCGTTATAAATTTAATCTTTGAGAAAAGAATAAATGCACAAACACCAAAAGAAAAGAAAATTAAATGTTAAGCGCGGGGAACAGCGGTGGCAACGGGACACAGACAGGATCTGTGCATAGAAGCTGTCATTTTCATGTGGTTGCTGCCCACTGTTACTTAGGAAGAAAACAGAAGCTGCCTGAGCTGCTCCAGCCATCAGGGGCTCCGGTCTACCAGGCAAGTGAATTACAGCCAAGCAGCGAACTCAGCGGTTTCTGTTTCACTCCCGGTGGGACGCTTGCAGAATGAACCACGATCGCACCGAAAACTGAACCCTGCAGCCCTGACTAGCGGACGCAGGTGGAAAGAAAGCAGGCCACGGGGGCAGCTGCCCCCTCTCTGCTGCCCAGATTCCGTGTCTAGAGCTGCCGGGCTTAGCATCCGGCCCGTCCCTGCTATTACCACGGCTTCACAGGCCTGAGACTGACATTCTCACACGTAACATCCCGTGTGGGTTTGGCTTCTGGTCACGCGGGGAGGCCTCAGAGATAGAGCAGTGTGCCCCCCTCCCTGCCATCCCACAGCTGAGGGTCCACAGCACGCAGCCCTCCTGCCCAGTGCAGCCCCGGGAACCCCCAAGCCACCAGGCTCAGCTCCTCCAGCTGTGTTGCCACAAGCAAGGCAGCCCGCGGCCGTGGGACCAGAGCATCAACCCCAGTCCTTCATGCTGCTCCCAGCGCAGCTGCGTGCGGCTCTGCGTGACACAGCGTGCCTCGTCCCCCGTCCCTGGGCCGAGTGTGTGACTCTTTCCTATAGGTGCTGGTACCGTGTCTTTGCCTCCCCTGGATGCAAGGGCAGGAAACCCTTTCTTCCCCCAACGTGCCAAGACAGTGACCAAGGCAACCGGAGCTCACTAGACCACCAGGATCATCCGCCCAGGGCAGACGGTTTCTGGATTGGTCACGTTTCCTATTGCCGTGAGGAAGCATCGGAAGGGGGGGAGGGCTGGGTACAGCCCGTGGTTTCGGGGGATGCCGTCCCTCGTGTGGGAAAGCATGCTGCCTGCAGCAGCTGCACGCATGTTGCACAGCATGTCCAGGAAGACGGGTGCTAGAAGCAGGGACCGTGTGGTCGCCCAGAAGCCTGTCCCCCCCGCACCCCCACCCGACTCCTGCTTCCTGCAGCTCGGCTCTGCCGCCACTGCGAACAGCACCACCAGCTCGGGACCCAGGGGGTCTGCGGGGAGCTTTCCGCCCTCTAGCTGCAGCACCTTCCCAACGTGGATCCCAGAGCTTGTTAAGCTGCGCGTCAGTCCAGACTCTCGCGAAGAGGCAGACCGGGCCGAGGGCTTAGGCACAGGGATGCCTGGGAGGGGAAGCAGGAAGGAAGGGAAAGAGAAGGAGCGAAGCAGAGCCACGAAGGACCCAGGCAAAGTCTACACCACGGCCTTTCCCACGGGGAGCCCAGCGCTGCAGACACATCTCCTTCTGCCTCGTCCTGAAGCAAGGATACAGGCTGTTTCAAGTGGCATCGCTGCGGGGCGTGGAGGGGGCGCGAACGCAGGACATCTCTGGCTTTCTCTGGGGCCCCAGTCCACTGGCCGCCTTCTGCGATGGCCCCAGCTGGAGTCCCAGGTGGAATTCAGGACACTCCAACCCGCTCGCTGCATCTACGGAATCTTTGGACGTCAGCAACCGATTCCTGAACCAGCAATGCTATCGGCGAGGTTAGTTTTCTTTCTACTGCTGTCAGACAACATTCGGACACAACCAGCTTTAAGAGAGACATGGAGATTTAGTGGGCTTAAAGTTCCAGGAAGGATCTAGTTTACCATGGTGGGAATCACGGAGCAGAGGCGTGGCTGGAGGCAGAAGCAGGAGGCTGGTCACCCCGCCATCAGGAGCAGAGAGAGCACACTGAGCAAGTAGAACCAGACCTCGAGGCCCGCCCCCTGGGACCTGCCTTCCCTCCTCCTAAAGGTGCCACAACCCTCCCAAAACACTGACACCAGTAGAGACGCAAACACATGTGCGGGGTTGGGGGGGTACTCACATGCAAACCAGGGCAGCTCCCTTCCTTCACTTTGCCCCAAAGGTCTGCGCCTCTCAAACCCCACCTACTGGGGTGCCTTGCATAGATAAACATAAGTTTGCTTTGGAGTTCGAGGCAGAGAGATAATTTCATTGACTCAGGTGTCTATTTATTCCGCCCATGCGGGAGGCAGCCAGCAGAGGTCCACGAGGCACGGCCATTTGTCACAGAGCTACTAGTGGTTATGCAAGCACAGCAGAGACCAGGGGTCCCACACCCAAAACCCACTCTCTGCCACCAGTCCCTAACATTCACACCTCTGGACAATTGCTTAACTGTCCATGGTCTCTACCTAGACTAGAAATGGTAGAATCCATAGCACAAGGGGATTCCCACTATGACATGAGACACCCCCCTGTCTTGCAGCCTTGAATGACTTTGGAGAGACAAGAATTAAATGTTTAGAAAGCGAACCCAGAGCCTTCTCTTACAGAGGGGCAATCTAGCGGGGAGAGACGGCGAGTTTCTAATAATTATCTGTGGCCGTGAGTGGAGCCCTCAGCTTGATTTGCCCTTTGAAAGCCAGGCGTGCAGATGAAAAGCTTCTCCGTGTTTAGTTGTTGCTTTTCCTTCCTGAAGGCGTATCGTGTGCGACCATCACCCTTGGGGGAGAACAGAAGAGCCCTGCTTTCACTTTTCTTACTACTCTGCCCAAATACCTGATCAGAGTCAACTGAAGAGGGGAAGGTTTATTTCAACTCGCAGTTTGAGAGCATAGTGCACGGCGGCAGGGGAGGCCGGCGGCAGGGGAGGCCGGCGGCAGGGGAGGCCGGCGGCAGGGGAGGCCGGCGGCAGGGGGCACTGGTCACGTGGCCTCCACAGTCAGGCAGCAGAGAGAGGTGCAGGCTGGTGCTCAGCTCTGCGTATCACAATTACTCCTTCTGCTGCTGTGAGACAGCGCTCAGACGCGAGCAAATTAAGAGGAGAAAAGGGCGAACGATTTTGCTTACAGTTCCAGAGGAGAGATACAGTCCTTTATGGGGGAAAAGGTATGGCAGGTGGCAGAGGAGGAGGGGCTCAGGTTACTAGAGATGTCATCACGGAGGCTGACAGCGAGCCACAGACTGCTCAGCAGACAGTTACGGTCGGTTCCTGGCAGAAGTGGGCGGGGCTCCCCAGACTCAAGGCCCAGGCCCAGGGACCTACCTTCCTCCAGCTCCACCTCCTAAAGGTGCCACAACCTTCCCAAATGTTGACACCCGCTGAGAATGCAAACACATGGGCCAATGGGAGGCGACTCACATTCCAAGCATAACAGGTGGTTATTCCCACATCAGTTAACCCAGTCTGGAAACTCTCTCACACGCGTGCTTCCAAGTTCCCGCCAAGTTGACAACCAAGACAAACCATCACAGACCTTGACAGAGTCAATTACCTTAGCATAGTGCAAGGAATATGAATAATGTTATCATCTTTGGTATCCAAAAGCAGATTATAGAAGAAAGAAACAGACCCACAGATGAGGATAAGAGACATTTCTAGAAGGCATAACTGTTAAATTAAAAAGATGGATATTCCAAAAGCAGACTGAATTGGAAAGGGTCTGTGACCCCTGTGAGCAAAAATAAGAATATGTGCATGTCTCTGTAGCTTACAGGAACACGGGTGTTGCGAAGTATTAATGCTCAATAGGAGACTTTGAATCTTCAATATTGGTTAAAACAGTATTGTTAGTTCTTCATTTGAAAGAACTTTTCCATTCCAGACTTCACGTAGAAGCTCTGATGGAAAAAGACTTTGGTCATTTCCTACAAGTCAGACATCAGGGTGTTTGTGGCAGATGAGTAATACGTATTCTGAAGCGCTTGGGACTAGCAGTGCTGGGACCCTCGCAGATTAGAGAGTCACTGCATATACAGTAATGCGATAGCCAATCTACAGCGTCAGCATGACTGGATGTAGAACTGTCGAGGAGTCAGTCACCTTGGGTGCGCCTTCGACGATGTTTGCAGAGAGGTTTAACTAAGGACAGTCTGAAGGTGGACAGATTAGTCTCATGGGCTGGAGTCTATGGGTGAAAGGATAAGATGAATGGAACCGCAGAATCCATCTCTCTCTCTCTCTCTCTCTCTCTCTCTCTCTCTCTCTCTCTCTCTCCCCACATCCTCATAGCACACACAATGCCGCCAGCTACCCCACCCCGTCCACTCCCACAGCTTTGCCATGATGGGCAGTGCTGTGAGCCAAAGCTGGCCAGGCATCTTGTCACATCAGTAGAAAAGCAGCACATTGAGCGGGGTCTCTTGGGTATGCGACTCAAGGTGAGACGCAAATGTGCTTGTGCTTCGAACACGTAGCTTCCACGTGCAGCTGGAGACGATTCTCGGTATTTCAAGTGCGGCTGAGGCTGACGGTAAGTCCCGGCACCTTGAGGACACCTGCAGCGAGGGTCACCCTCGGCCCCCGACGTGCCCGCGTCATGATTTCTCTCATCACCTGGGTCAGGGGGGGACGTTCCCATCATGATACTGTACCAGCGCTCAAGCTGTTGGTTTCAGGCTTAGGAAAGATGCTCAACCAAGACCTAAGAATCTGCTGAAAACGAGAATATTGGGGAAATGTAGGCAAGATTGGTCTAAACGGCCCAGCCCGAAGCTCAGCTTCTGTCGTGAGCAGACTCCTGGAAGGACCGGCAGACAGCTGGATGTGCGGAGGGAGGGGCGGGTGCTCCGGGGTCACGCTCGATTCTCTTCTCCCGAACACACGGGGTCTGGCTGATGCTTACTGAAGACCCACAGGTCGGATCTTAGCCACCTTCCAGCTGCTGTCCAAAGACATTTATGGGAACAAGGAGTTCATTCATGACCTTGGTTCAGGTCACTGTCCATTATTGAAGGAAAGTTACCATCAGGGAAAAAAGAAGTAATTATACCACATCCACAGGAAAAGCTAAGACTGAGGCAAAGACTGCAGCGTAGCTCATCAGTCTGCTCAGAACCAGCCAGTGCTCTTCCATCCATCCCACCTGTTCCGGGAACAACCCCACCACGATTGGCTGGGCCTTCCCATGTCAATCACGCAATTCCGTAATCTTCAGACTTGTGGTCAGTAGATAATTCCTCATAAGAGCCTGAAAACTCAGTCAGCTCTCAGCTGCCAAGTGGGTTCCTGACCTTAATGACCAGAGGGACAGAGGACGGTCGCTACTCACCACGCAGTCCCGTTACTTAGATTATGTCATAGCGGCTCTGGGTCCGAGCGGTAGAGACACAGACTGATGATGTGTCACCAGCGACCATCCTCTTCCCTGCCAATCATTCACTGCTGCCTCCCACTCTCCTCTCTCCGTCCCTCTTTTTCCTCCACCCCCTTTCGTTGTCCGTTGCTCCCCTCTTCAGACACATAGTATAAAAAATAAATCTGATTTGCTGAAGCAGCACGCTTAGGCCTTCCTGGATGGTTACATGTGTGCGTTGCGTGACATGTCTTCAAAGGTGATTGCAGCCGAGAGTGACGAGAACAGAGGCCTTTGCCCAGAGTGGCCGGGTCAGCGGCTCACTGCAGCTCGCTCAAGAGAGCAGAGCTTCGTGGGTCAGAGTTCTAGAGCTAAAACGAGGAGAGCAAGGCCCGCCACGCAGGAGGGTGGCAAAGATGACGGAACTCAGTGTAGCCAGAGAGAGCCCAGAGCTTAGTGCAGCTACCTGCCCTGACGAGCAATGAGACGGCTGAGCCTGCAGGCCCCATGCTCTGAGTGACTCTCGGGTCCAACAAGAGCACGTCGCACTGCCTGGGAGGTTTCCACAGGGACAGACGCGGGGACGTCAGTCTTGGATGAGCAGAGTGCCCCCCAGGAGGAAGGCAGGCAACAAAAGGCCACGCTGCACTAAGTGGGGTTCATGTCTGCTCCCACAGTTCCTTACCTGTGAGTCCAGGCTCACTGCTTCCTTCTGCTTGTCTGACATCCTGTCACTTCACACACAGCTATGTGTAATCCAAAGTCCACAGACATTCAGATGGTCGACCTCTGCCTGGTGAACATTTATAATATTTCCAAGACACTCCCTGTACTGGAAATGACTTTGACTAAGGAATAATGTGTGCTGACAACTCGTCTAAGAAGGGAGAAAGGAGGAAGAACGGCAGGAATCATCTTAGATTCATAAACTACCCTTCCAAGGCCCCAGGGAGAAAACTTAGAGGGACAAATGTTCATTTATTAAAATGCTTTCTTTACTAATTGTACAACATCTGTTTCATGCAATAAGACACTCAAAAGACAGCGAAGTTATTTGTGGTCTCTTCTGTGTGGGATGAATATAGACACCTATAAATCCTCCAGACATGACCAGACAGCATCAATAAATGTGAATGATCGCCAAGCACCCGCATAATTAAGAAGAATTAATCCTGCAGACTCTGCAGCGATAGGTGAGTTGTCCGTAGCAACCTCGTCAGCGCTTTGAGTATTTCTCAGCTGACAGCGATGGGACATTTGGGAAGAGCAAAATATGTCACCAGCACCATCTGACAGGATCCACTATGATAAATTGACCTCCCCACCTGCAGGAGAGGCAAAAAGGAAAGAGACGATTCTGTTTTGGAAACAGAGTAAGCTAAGCTTTGTCTCCCAGACTCCCCGAGTCCAGGCAAGGCATACTCACAACAGAAGATCAGGAGCAGGGGCAAGAGATGGGTCGTGGGTGACGGGCAGTGTGGACCACCGAGTCCCACCCGAGTCGTCTGCTGCTAGTCACAGGGCTTCTGCGCACACTGTGCTATCGTTGTGTAAGGAGCATGTCTTCGTGGGTCACCAAGATCTTCAACACACGTATGGCCCAGTTCCTTCTTTTTCTATTTTATTTTTTACATGTGTGTCTGTGTGTATCAGAGTGTGTGTCTGTGTGTGCCCATGGAGGCCCAAGGGTGAATGAATCATCCTGGATTGTGTTAACTTCCTCTTTGCTTTGCTCTGGAGTTTCCCAGGTTCTGCCTTCCAGGTCTATACAAACAAGCTGCTGCTATTTCCACCTGGCATTTTTTTAAGTGGGATCCAAGATCTGAACTCAGAACCTTCTGCTTTCAAGGCAGAGACTTAACCCCTGAGCTATCTCTCCGGCCCCCTTCTTTTTCTTTCTAATGAAATTTTATTCTTTGACCATTGGGGACATATCGCCACCCTACCAGTGTTCCTTAGAAATAACGGCATCCTGTCCACTAGTTAACACAGTTCCTTAGGCCCTGACTGGCTGGAGACTCGGGATGGAACGCCTGCTGCACACCTGCTCCCGGAATGCTGGAGGAAAGACATGGTCACCCTTCTCCCCATCTGTGTATCTGAAGAGTCTGGAGTCTCAGCCCTGAAGCAAGGCTTGCTGCCTTCTGCCTGTGTTGACAGGGAAATCCTCGCCTCCCTGCTTCGTATTTGACGCTGCATCCTGTGTGCATGCTATCTGTGCTTCCGAATAAAAGTAGTCGCTACACCATGAGACACTTCAGAAGAACAGCATCTGGCAACCTGATCCTGCATCGGATTCTCGGCAACAGTCACTGCTGCAGCTACACTTGACACATGTGCATAAAGCCTTCTGACCACGCTCACCCCTTCAGGCGGCCCGCCCCTCGTCCCGACAACTTCCCTTCCCACTTCTGATGTCTTTTTGTTTGTTGCTTTGTTCTGCTCTGCTGCCCACTGGATTTAGCAGGCCTGTCCACATGAGCATGGGAGCTGCCCACTGGACACGCTGTAAGAAGGACCATAGGGCCAGGAGGGGGATTTGTCGGAACAAGGCTTGTAGGGGTGAAGTAATGGGGGAGATAATAAAAATTCCATTGTAATCGTAGTTACATAAAAATAAAAAGTGATACCCAAGAACTGATATTACTGAACGTCTCTACAGATTTAACAAACCAGCTGGTGTTTTGGGTTCCAAGTGACTCTAGGATCCAGAAGCTTCGGAACATCAGCACGTGCGCCACAAAAGTCACACTAAGCTCCGTGTGCGATCTGCCCACGTGAGAGAAACCACCAAGTGTGCGCAGACGCTCTGCCTGACTGAGATGCTGGCGGACATGTGACACCCGGAGAGGCCAGGCAGACTCTGTGGTGAACAGTGGGGCCTCAGGCAGTCAGTTGCCACCGAGACCCCCCGCGGGGCTGCAGCAGGCACCGGAGAAGAATCGCAAACGAACTGAAGAGAAGTCGTGGCCCCCAGGATGCCCACCCCCTCCCATGTCTTCGTTCCTCTCCTGCTGCTCGGAGGGCCTTTCTAGAACGGAACATTCTAGAAGCATAGCAGAGGGGAGAACAGGTAACGGCCAGTTGGAACAAGGAAGCAGACGACTCGATATACTGTGAACTGAGAGTCAAGGGCAGCTTGTGACCCACAGAGGCAGCACGTGACAGACCCCAGGATGCTGGCACGACCCAGCCAGGGCTGATGCCCGTGAAGCCCATGCTTGGCACCCGGGCCACTGTGTCACCAAGGGCAGGGCCAGTCTCCAGGTGAGAGACAAAAGCGACGCCGTGTCCACTCGCTCCTCCCCCGGGGCGCCCAGGCGGACGCCGCCGTCCTCGCGTTGGTGACAAGACACCGGAGCAGAGTCGGACCTCAGCAAGGGCCACGAGGGCCCAGAAAACCAGCGCCCGGCCGTGTTCTGGGGGTTCGGAATAGAAAGGGAGAGTCAGGCGGAAGGACGCGTGGAGCAGCGCTAGGCTCTGTGGGCTGCGCCCCTCCAGCTCCTCCGCAGCGCTGGGCACGGCGGCCTGCCCCTCGGTGGGTGGGCTTCCCTGGCCGGGAGGGCACCGCCCAGCCCACCTCGGCGTCCCCTCTACCGGCACAAAAACCCCAGCAACTGCTGTGCGACCACCGGCCCATCACACGCTAGAGGCCCGGGGTCCCCTCCAGGCCCCCCGCACAGCCAGGGTGACTAGTTCTCCTTCCGGTTGCCGGGAGGGATGAATCTACTTCCATGCCGCTTCAGCTTCCGTCCTGGAGCTTGCGGTGCCTCCTGCGACTTTACGGTTCACGGAAAGAGATGAATAGGGAGGAGGGAGAAGGAGCCCATGAGCGGGAAACACGGCAAACGTAGGGGATCCAAAAAAAGAAGCGGGAGGGTCTGGCTCCGGGGTCGGCGTCACAGCAAGGTGACTAGAGGTAGCGATCATTTGTTATGCAGTTTAAAGCAGCTCCAAGAAAGGATCCCGCGTGCTCTCAGCACAGAGAAATTAGGATTATTCAAGGGACTGACAGAGCAGCTATCGAACTGCTTCATGGCACTGCTACATTAAAGCATCTTGCCACTCCAGACAGATCTGTAACTAAACATGTGCGAGAGCAACTGGAAATGCCAGGCCGCCGACCACACTGAGCTCCACTAAAAACACCAGCGGACGGTTTAGCTAATGGAGCAGAAGGCGCAAGATCAACAGATGAGAATCCAGTTGCCAAGTTTAATGCTTGGGGATGAGGTGGTCCAATGTGCGGCGGCAAACAGGAGCCTTAGGCAGGCCGCCGAGAGACCGTTAGCAGTTCTGAGGGTCGTTGCCCCCCAACAGGTACCACCTGCTGCCTACTCCCCCAGGCCGGGCTCCACGCTGTCACGCATAAGCCTTCCTGTGCACTTCCCACCGCCTCTCTGGCTCTCCCCGACTCTCCCCCATAATTTCTCCTCTCGCGTGGATTCGCTGTCTCCCATGGAAGGTGAGAGCCAAGCCAAGGACTGTTCCCCAAATGTCAACACACTGTTCTTTAGGCAGTAGAGGGTACAGAAGACTTGTAGAAAAATAAATTTGCTATGTAAATATGCAAATAAATTTGCTATAAATCGGCCAAAAAAACATGTCAGGCAGAATTTTCCTTCATCAAGATAGTAATTTAAATTATATTTTCATGCTGAAATAAGAGCAGTTTATATTGTCACTTGAAGTATTATGAAGAACACGCTGAACAATAATACTTCTCTTATTTTAAAAAATATATGAGATCGTACTCCTAGAAGAAACCCTGTGCTTAGCACAATTAATCTCTCTTGGTCCCTTTCTGATATAGACAGATTTAGATAGATGATGATTGATAGAGAAGATAGATGAATAGATGGTTAATAGATGATAGTTAGATTATAGATATACAGGTAGGTAGAAAGATAGACAGATGGGTGGCAGATTATTGGTAGGTGGATAGAGAATAGATAGGTACAAGTAGATGACAGATAAATGATTGATAGGCATGGATAGATGATAGATGTATACATACATAGATGACTGACAGATGATAGGAAGATAGATTATAGATAGATAGACAGATAGATAGATAGATAAGTTGATAGATACATAGATGAGAGACAGATCATATAGGTGTATGATAAATAGAATGATAGAAAATAGATATGATTAATGATGGATGACTGATAATTGATAGATATTTGTTAGATGATGGAAAGATAGATAACTAGCAGATGGCAGGTAGATGATAGATGACGAAGAGAGAGAGAGAGAGAGAGAAAGCTGAGAGATACTCCACAGTGACAGACAGATCAAAATTCACCCCGAGACCCTGCCTCAGCTATTGGGGACCATTGCTGTCTCCTGGAGGGCGTTTACAGTGCACACTGACAGCACCCCTTGAGCGGGGGCTCTGAACCCCAGTTCTTGCTGACGGCTGCTGTGCTGCAGGTGGAGAGCCCACCCAGGAGGGGAAGCGGTCTAGCTTCTCTCTCCACCCCCAACCCACCGGGCTCCAACAAGGGGCAGCCCCAGGTGTCACCACCCACCAAAGCGGCCATCCAGTGACCATGTGGAGGCGCGGTCCCTCCTCAGCCGGACACTGCGCTTCCTCCGCCCAGCACCCGGGAAAAGGAGGGCCGTCAGCTCAGTCCTTATGGGGATTTTGTGAGACTCGCAGTTCCCCTGAGTAGTGAGTTCTCTCTCTAGAATGTTCTCTGGGCTTTGGAGGCTGCACCTGTCTCCTTTGTGAGGAAACAAAATGTGGCCAAAAAAAACAACAGCAGCAGCAGCGCCCCTTGGACTTTTTCAGTGGAAGACCACCGGTCGGCGCAGCTCGTGGTGAAGGAGAGCGTGTCCCAGAGGTCTCAGGGGAGTCTCATTGTAAGGAACGATTTGTGCTCTGTGGAACTTAATAGAAAGAGCTGGATTTTTCCATGGCTCACAGGAAGTGTGGTCCCCAGGAATAACGGGCCCACGGACCTGGCGAAGCACCCCTCGAGGCCAGGGCACAGGCAGCTCAGCTGAGGCGTCCAGCCAGACCGAGTCAAGAGCGGGGTCTAGCACACGGGGCCGGAGCTGAGGGGCGTCACCTCACACCACACTGTTGGGCCTCGTCAAGACCCTGGACAAGGCCTGTGGAACTTCCTGAGCCTGGCTAGAGTTTCACGATCTGTGTAAGCTGCCTCACCAGCGTGATTCAGCACAGCCTGTGGCTGATGCAACACAGCCTTAGGTAGCAACAGCAACTGACCCATAGTAACGCCCCACTAGCCCATAATAATCTCATGAGACTACAAATCTCACGAGACTACGCCTTCTACAGTTGGTGCTGTTAAACTGCCTAGCTGAGAGGGCCAATCAGCAAAGACTCACACTAGGACTTACGGGATGTTGGGTGGGGTATACAAGGGCCTGACTGTTGGAATAAAGAGGGCTCCTGCGTCAACCGAGCTCCCGGCCTGGTGTGTCCCCAGTGGTGAGGGGGGTCCGGGCCGGCGACACTCATCATCCTGCTCAGCCCCAGGTTGTGCCTGGCTGGACCAGCACTGCCTTCCGCACTAGCTGCTGAGACCCGGCACCACACTACCCGGCAAGAAAAGCAGCCTGCCCGGGTGTCCCACGCCCTAAACACTAAAACGGACATGGTGCTTCCAAATACTTATTTCATTTTTTCCTCAGGAAAACATATGAGCTGTGCAGTCATTGACCCTTCCCACCCCCACCCCCAGAAAACACCAGAAGGCTTGCCCAAGCATTTGATTGGACAATGGGCTCAGGGTCAAGACATGGGCCCCAGGAGTCTCACTGGAGCTGGCGTTCTTTCCGCTACACATGCTGCCTGCCATCCTTTGGGGCTGCGAATCAATGTTACCCCTACCTGGTGAAATTGGGGCTCAAGTAAGCAAACTAATTCTCTCTGCAGCTCAAAGCTGGTAAATAGGGAGCACAGAATTCCACCCAGGTCTACATCACTGATCCCCTGTACGGGGTCTTCCGCACGTGGAGCCCATGGTCTCATCAGGGCCAGGAGAAGCTGCATCACATGTCTGGCATTGTGGACTCTGAATCACTGATGTGTCGCCTCTGCTTTTCAGAAGGGAGGTGGCAGACACAAGCACGGTGAGTTCGGCAGGTGACAAGAGTCGCCAGAGAAGATGCTGAGATTTAGACCCAGTGGTCCTACTCCATATGCATACGCTGCCTCTGTGCGGAGCACTCAACTGACGGGCCACTCAAGGCAGAAACTCATCTCAGAGTCTTGTCTCTCCTGCACTTGGGCTTAGGGATGGGTGAGTGGATGGACAGGGGGATAGATGGATGGATGGATGGATGGATGGATGGATGGATGGATGGATGGACAGACTGACGGACGGATAGATGAGCAGACGATGAATGAGTGGATGATGGGCCAATAGATGGATGATGGATGGGTGGATGAGTGGATGGGTGGATAGGTAGACAGTTAATGGATGGATGAACAACTGATAAAAGATAGGGGTGGATAGGGAATAGACAGAGGGGAGAAGAGAAAGAATGAAGGGATAAATGATGGATGGTTTAAGGATGGATGGACGAATGGCCAACAGAAGGAGAGATGAATGGATGGATAATGGATAGATGAGTGAATCAATGGATAGATGGATGATGGATGGATAGAGAGAGGTGAATGGATGAGTAGATGAATGAATGGATGATTGGTGATGGATGGAGAATGGAGGGAGGGAGGAAAGGGAAGGATGAGTGGGTGAGTGATGGGTGGGACTGCTAGGTAAGAAGATGATAGAAAGCTAAAGTAGATAAAGAGAAAAAGAGAGGGAGAAGTCAACACAGGACCTAGGAACTTTAAAAAATTGTTCTCCCAAACGGTGACCTGAGCAAAATGTTCCTGAACCCCCCAGAACGCGCCAGTGGCTGGGGACCAGCGCGGCCCCTGGAACGCAGAGCTGGGGACCAGCGCGGCCCCTGGAACGCAGAGCTGGGGCCAGCGCGGCCCCTGGAACGCAGAGCTGGGGGCCAGCGCGGCCCCTGGAACGCAGAGCTGGGGCCAGCGCGGCCCCTGGAACGCAGAGCTGGGGACCAGCGCGGCCCCTGGAACGCAGAGCTGGGGGCCAGCGCAGCCCCTGGAACGCAGAGCTGGTAAGTGTTGGCTGGACGCGCAGCCCCTCCCCCTCACCAGCCCATGAAATCTTATTGTCACCGCATCCTCCAGCCCCAGGACGACAAGCAAGCTGGGTTCCAATGTCACCCTGGCGATGCTGCGGCTCCGTCTCTCTGTGAGCAGCACGTGGCAGCGTGAGCGTGGTGGGGGCGGCGAGGTGGTCAGCAATCAAGGTCAGTCTTCCACAGACACTTCGCTTCCCGTGCAGTGAAATAATTGTCCACTTTGAGAGTCTTTTCTGTCCTATCCCATTAAATTATAGCCAAAAAATTTTTTTCTCATGCATTTTTAAGCTTCCATCTTGGACATCTTGAATTAATAAGAAGATAATTATCTGGATCCAGCTCGTGCAATTCATCCTCCATCTCGGCTTTGGTCGCCGGGATGTCACTGAATCTCGTCGTCCTCATTCCGTGAAAGAGGGGCTCTGAAGCTTCAAGAGTGCCATCGATTCGCGGGAAGCACCTTCTTCCTTCACAGCGTCTATCAAAGGGTGTTCTTGGGCCGGAGAGGGGCCTCAGCATTAAGCCTCCGCCTCTCAAGCAGAAGGCCCTGAGTTCAGACCCCGGATTCACATAAAAATGTCAGGTGGAAAAGGAGGTGGCTTGAACTTCTGGCCCTGGAAGGTGGAGCCTGGAAACTCGAGAGCAAAGCAAAGAGGAGGTAGAGCAATCCAGGGTGATCCCTGAAGTCCCCGTTGGGCCTCCACAGGTGCACACACTGAGTGCCTTTTGATACACACACATGAAAGAAGGGTGTTTCTCCTCGCCCCTATGTTCTTACCAAGCTCTTCCTCTCCATCAAGCGAGGCGGTCCACAGCTCCATGAGCCCCAGGTGTGGCGTGGGGAAGTCACAGAATTCTCGAACTGGGGGACTTGAGAGACGGTTGAATCCATCCATCATGTTCTCCAGGGTCGGGAGGGTCACGAAAGCCTGGGGGCAGGTGGCTTCTCTGGTGGTGATTTCTCCCGGGACGGGAGGGAAAAGAAAGAGTCAGGACAGCACAAGAACTAAGGACCTGTCCTATCTATGACCTTACTTCCACAGCGAGTTCCCACCTGGACGCTTCTAGAATCTCCCAAACAGTACCGCAGGAGTCCCTGTGTGTGTGTGTGTGTGTGTGTGTGTGTGTGTGTGTGTGTGTATCCTGCGTCATATTTAAACTACACCAGGGAGCATTCTTTCTTTAAATGTGAGGTAGAGCTGCTCTGCGAGTCCTTGTCTGGGGAGGAAGAGGGGTCTGGCCCTGGGATTCCACCCCGCAGGGGACCATGGGTACCTGCCAGGGGCCTCCAAAGAAAGCCATGCTTGTCTTGCTCGAGCGAGGCAGCAGCTTTAATCAGGACGAGGAGGTTGCGATGAACTGTTTGAAGTGTGGTAATGGGCTGATGGGAGATTAAACGGCCCCTTGACAACGGACTGTCCATCCCGCCGGCCCCCTCCTCCTGTGTCCCCCGTGGACGCGCTCCATCCACCTCCTGGGCTTTGCTCTCACTGTCTGCCCGTGTGCCGAGGCACGGGGGCCGGGGGCACCGAGACACCGGGGAGTCATCACGCTCCTCGCACATTATGTCTCTGGGGCCACCCAGGCGGCCGTGTGAGGCTGGACGGAGAGCTAATGCCGCGCTCGTGTCGGTCCCAGGCCACTTTCCCGGGCTGGTGACAGACGGCGGCTGCAGGGAAAAGCCACTCAGAACACTTTGACGGCGATGAGCAGTGCCTCACGGCCTTGGCTCGCTAGAGAAGGTGCTAGAAGGACAGTTTCCTGCAGCGGTCCGAGAGCTGAATGTTCAAAGTTAAATGTTAAAGGGGCAGGTCCTTAGAGTCTTCTCTTGGGGATGCGCCCGCTCATGCTTGGGGTGCGGGGAAGGACACACACAGCCACTCTTCATTCTGCCTCTCCTGGCAGGGCTCTGAGGCAGCGTGTGCCCAGCTCTCGGGGACGTGGGTATTGGTGACCGTCCATTCCACAGGACCCGTCCTTCCTCCTGTATCTGCCTCCGGCTCCGCGGGGACCTCCCATTCGCAGGTGCTCTCCTAAAGACACCAGGTTCGCGCCGGCTCTGCCGGACTCTCCTGGACCCTCTGGGTGGAGACAGATGCTGCTCATTGTGCCGCCAGGGACCTCGGGCTGTTTCACATCTGGTGACACATCCCACACACTCTGGCTGAGACGGACTTTGGTGCGGGCGTCTTCAGACCGCGGGCTCCTCTTCTGAAGACGTGGTTTCTTCCACTGCAGGTATCTGGGGTGAGTCATGCGCTGAACTCTCTTAGACATCGAGATGGTTCTGCCCACCAGACCCTCTCTCTGTTGTGCATATAAAACATGTATTTCTATTCTTTCAGGGTTACATGCATGGGTAGAGCAAATTTGCAATAGTTTTCACACCTTAACTCCCGACCCCATTACAACCTGTTACAACCCTTCACCTCCCCCAATTTTCACCATTTTCATAGGTGTGGCCCACTGGGTTTCCTCGGGGTGCTTCGGTGACAGGCGCGCAAGTGCCTGCTGGAGCATGAATCATCGATTCATTGTACATTGAGGAAACCGTCCTCCTTTCGTCCCCATCAGCTTTGGTCCTTACCAGTCCCTCAGGGAGGCGCGGAGCTACTTTTTTTATTTATTATTTATTCAGTTGTGCGTGTATGCGTGTGTGCGTGTGTGCGCGTGTGTATGTGTGTGTGTAGAACCACGGACGAATTTGGGAACCACCATGGACGCCTCCACCTCCTCCTTGTTTACTCTGCCCCGGGATTCACAGGCTCCGCCCTACCAGGACCAGAAACACAGACTGCCCCCTGCTTCTGCCCGGCGTCTATACGTGGGGTCTAGGATCTGAACTCAGGACCTTCTGCCACAATGCAGAGGCTTAACCCCTGAGCCACCTCTCCAGCCCACGTGGAGCTTCTTAAGATCTTTTCCTTTCCATGGTGAGACGTCGACAGGAGAGTTCCCGTGCAGTTATGAGACAGAAGCCACGCGCAAACATGTCAGCGAGGTGCACTGGTGTGACCCCCTAGGAAATGGTGTGGTCACACAGGATCTCGGAGGAGGATCTGGCCAAGGGCTGTTTGTAGGAAAGGTGGACATGACTTCGGAAGCTGAGCAGGGCTGGCCGGCCCCCTGGGCATGCAGCGGCTGGCCTGCTACTGCCCTTCAAGGGTCAGAGAGACCGGGCAGCCGAGCCACCGAGGATGCTCTGTACAGAGACGGGTGCAGACAGGCGTGTGGTCTTTGGTGGAGGGGTGTGGCAGATACACGCTGCTGCCAAGGAGCGGAACTGACCGGATGAATGGAGACGACAAAGGGCATTTATTGGACTGACTAGCGAGGCGGAGAGCCCGGTCTGGCCCGCGGGCCGCACAACCAGTCAGACACCAAGGTCTGAAGGCTCCTGAGAAGCCGCTGCCCCTCAGCCATGTGGGGCCCACAGAAGCTCTGACGTCAGCAGCCGCCAGAGGGCAGATGCACGCACCTGCCAGGAGAGAAGGCAGGAGGTGAGGCAGTTTCCCTGAACTTCTTTATATCTGGTTGCTACCTAGAAGGTTCCGCCCAACCCAGAGGGGTGACTTTTGGCTAATTCCAGCTCTAATCAAGTTGGCAAGACTAACCATCACATCAGGTTACCCAGAATTGGGGGATCACGGTAAGCGACCCAAGATGTAGAGGGGCACGCACAAATGGGACTCTCAGACATCAAAAAATAATTATGGGTTCCCCAAAGAATTCCATCCTCACTGGAGACTTGCACAGAAATATTATGCTGTCGTTACTGTTGTCTTTTGAAGTTTGTCAATGAAAATGTAGAAAATTGAAAACAAAATCCGTCACAGGCCTGAAGAATTCCTACTGGAATCTACATTTCTGTGGTTTTCGTGGAAGGTCACATTAGCGAGGCGTGGACAAGAAGTGATAAACTATGGCTTGTCATCCCTTCTGTGGCGGTAAAAAGGGTGACATCAGTAATCGTGGCCAACTTCCACCACCCGCGTCACATCTTCTTTACTCTTCTGGAAGATCCGGCTCTTTTCTCGACGAGCCACTTCCATTCCTACAGAACACGGTGACTGATGGTCTTGCCTTTACCGGGAGACCAATTTTTTTATGTATACAAATTTCTAGTAAAGGACAAGCCGAGAGACTCCCACTGAGCTCTGAAAGCCACCTCCGGTTCTCCTTGACCCCAGAGGGTGTCCAGAAGCCAAGGACCTTTTGGTCTGGTGAGGATCCCCTGAGGGCTCTAACCTCTGCTCGTCTTGGTGCACGAGCAGCAGGGGCTACGAGCACCCCTTTCTTGACCACCAAGTGGCAGTGCTGCCAGCACCTAGCACTCTTGGGTGTGATGCGGGTGGATTTCTGCCCTCCCCCCGCCCCTGCCTCTGGACTGAAGTGTCCTTGTGGCTGTGAGCTTCCGTGGTTCTGTCACACGCTTGCGGTCACTTCAAGGCAAGCGCAACCGTGCAGCGACCAGACCCTGACGGGTGCCGCGCCCAGCTGTGACTCACGCATGACTCAGCCTCATCTTGCAGGGCCGGGCGGGGTGGTCGGCATCTCACAAGGCTTGAGATGGCGGCCTTGAGGCGTTTGCAGGCGGCCGGCTACTTGCATCCTTCGTTCCGTAGCAGTGGGGTCGACTGGGGGGAGCAGGAAATGCCTGGCGACGCTCTTTCAGGAACCCAGAGGTCTGTGGTAGGAGGGGGTGACAGTAGGGGAGGCCTGGGGAAGAGGCGAGTGGGGAGAGTCGTCCTCAGCCACGGGCTCAGGATGGAGAAATCACCACCAGAGAAGCCACCTGCCCCCAGGCTTTCGTGACCCTCCCGACCCTGGAGAACATGATGGATGGATTCAACCGTCTCTCAAGTCCCCCAGTTCGAGAATTCTGTGACTTTCCCACGCCACACCTGGGGCCCATGGAGCTGTGGACCGCCTCGCTTGATGGAGAGGAAGAGCTTGGTAAGAACATAGGGGCGAGGAGAAACACCCTTCTTTCATGTGTGTGTATCAAAAGGCACTCAGTGTGTGCACCTGTGGAGGCCCAACGGGGACTTCAGGGATCACCCTGGATTTCTCTACCTCCTCTTTGCTTTGCTCTCGAGTTTCCAGGTCCACCTTCAGGGCCAGAAGTTCAAGCCACCTCCTTTTCCACCTGACATTTTTATGTGAATCCGGGGTCTGAACTCAGGGCCTTCTGCTTGAGAGGGGAGGCTTAATTGATGGGCCCTCTCTCGGCCCAAGAACACCCTTTGATAGACGCTGTGAGGAAGAAGGTGCTTCCGCGAATCGATGGCACTCTTGAAGCTTCAGAGCCCCTCTTTCACGGAATGAGGACGACGAGATTCAGTGATCCCGGCGACCCAAGCCGAGATGGAGGATGAATTGCACGAGCTGGATCCAGATAATTATCTTCTTATTAATTCAAGATGTCCAAGATGGAAGCTTAAAAATGCTGAGAAAAAAATTTTTTGGCTATAATTTAATGGATAGGACAGAAAAGACTCTCAAAGTGGACAATTATTTCACTGCACGGGAGCGAAGTGTTGGAAGACTGACCTTGATTGCTGACCACCTCGCCGCCCCCACCACGCTCACGCTGCCACGTGCTGCTCACAGAGAGACGGAGCCGCAGCATCGCCAGGTGAATTGGAACCCGTTGCTTGTGTTCTTGTGTGGGCTGGAGGGGCGGTGACAATAAGATTTCATGGGCTGGTGAGGGGGAGGGGCTGCGCGTCCAGCCAACACTTACAGTCTGCGTTCCGGCGCGCTGGCCCCCGCTCTGCGTTCCAGGCCGCGCTGGCCCCCAGCTCGCGTTCCAGGGCCGCGCTGGCCCCAGCTCTGCGTTCCAGGGGCCGCGCGGGCCCCAGCTCTGCGTTCCAGGGGCCGCGCTGGCCCCAGCCTGCGTTCAGGGGCCGCGCTGGTCCCCAGCTCTCGGCCAGGGGCCGCGCTGGCCCCAGCCACTGGCGCTTTGGGGGTTCAGGACATTTTGCTCAGGTCACCCGTTGGGGAGAACAATTTTTTAAAGTTCCTGGTCCTGTGTGACTTCTCCTCTCTTTTTCTCTTTATCTACTTTAGCTTTCTATCATCTCTTACCTAGCCGTCCCACCCACACCCCCACTCATCTTCCCTTTCCTCCCTCCCTCCATTCTCCATCCATCACCAATCATCCATTCATTCATCTACTACCATTCACCTCTCTCTATCCATCCCCATCCATCTATCCATTGATTCACTCATCTATCCATTATCCATCCATTCATCTCTCCTTCTGTTGGCCATTCGTCCATCCATCCTTAAACCATCCCTCATTTATCCTTCATTCTTTCTCTTCCCCCTCTGTCTTTCCCTATCCACCCCTATCTTTTATCAGTTGTTCATCCATCCATTAACTGTCTACCTATCACACCACCACTCATCCACCCATCCATCATCATCTATTGGCCCCCACCCTA
>JALPQD010000367.1:101188-118205 GCA_023101885.1 Typhlomys cinereus | reverse complement strand
AACGAAAAGAAAGATGAAAACGGAAAGAAGAAAAAGAAAAAAAACGAGGGGAAAAGAAGGAAAGAAGAAGAAGAAAGAAAGGAGGAAGAGAAAAAGAAGAAAAACGGGAATAAAAAACGACGGAAAAGAAAAAAAAAAAAAAAGGAATAAAGAACAAAAAAAAAGGATACGAAAGAAAGAAGAGAAAAAGAAAAGGAAAGAAGAAAAAGGAAAGAAGGAAACAGACGAAACAGAAAGAAACCAGAAAGAAGAACAGAAAATCAGGGGGTCGGAAAGGAGGAAACTAGGAAAGAAGAAAAGAAAAAGAAAGAAACGAAAGAAGGAAGAAAAGCGACATAAAGAAAAAAATGAAGAGAAGAAAGAAGAGAGATAGCAAAAGAAAAGAAGAAAAGAAAGAAAGAAAAAAGAAAGAAAAAGAAGAAAGAGAGAAGAAAAAGATAAAAGAACAAAGAAGGAAAGATAAGAAGAAAGAAAGAAATATGAAAGAAAAGAAAGAAAGGACAGGAAAGAAGGAAAGCAAGAAATAAGAAAGAAGCGGAAGACACGAAAGAAAAGAAAAGAAAGAGAAAGACGAAAGAAAGAAAAGAAAAAGAAAGAAAGAAAAAGAAAAAAAAGAAAACAAAGAAGAAAGGAAACGAAAGAAAGAAGAAAGAAAGAAAGAAGAAGAAAAAAGAAAAAAGAAAGAACAGAAAGAAAGGGAAAGAAAAGAAAGAGAAAGAAGAACGAAAGAAAGAAGAAGAAAGAGAAAGAAAAGAAGAAAGAGAAGAAAGACAGAAAGAAGAAAGAACAGAAGAAAGAAAGAGAAAGAAGAAAAAGAAAAGAAAAGAAGAAAGAAAGAAAAGAAAGAAAAGAAAGAAAGAAAAAAGAAGAAAGAGAGAAAGAAAGAAAAGAAGAAGAGAAAGAAAGAAAGAAAGAAAGAAGAAAGAAAGAGGAGAAGAGAGAAAGAAGAAAGAAAAAGAAAGGAAAGGAAAGAAGAAAGAAAGAAAGGAAGAAAGAGAAAAGAAAGAAAGAAAGAAAGAAAGAAAAGAAAGAAAGAAAGAAAGAAAGAAAGAAAGAAAGAAAAAAAGAAAGAAAAGAAGAAAAAGTAAAAGAAGAAAGGAAAAGCGTAAGAAGAAAGAAAAGAAATAAGAAAGAACGAGAACAAAGAAAGAGAAGAAGAAGAACGAAAGGATAAAAGAAAAGAAAAGAAAGAAAGGAAAAAACAACGAAAGAAGAAAAGAGGAAAAAAAAAAAAAAAAGAAGAAAAGAGAAAAGAAAAAAAGAGAAAAAACAGAGATAAGAAAACGAAAGGAACGCAGGAAAAAAGGGAAAAAGGAGAGCGGGAACGAAGGAAGATAGGAAAGAAAAAGCAAGTAAAGACGGAAGCGAAGGAAAAGAAGGGAATAAGAAAGACCACAAAAAGAAAGATAGAGAGGAAAATTTTTTTTTTCTTTTTTTCTTTTTTTTTTTTTTTTGAGGAAAGCAAAGGAAAGAAAGGAAAGAAAGAAAAGAAGAAAGGGGAAAGAAAGGCGAGAAAAAAGAAAAGAAAGAAGGAAAGGAAAGACGAACAAGAAGAAAGGAAGGGAAAGAAAAGAAAAAAGAGGAAAGAAAAAGCAAAAGGACGAAAGGAAAAGAAAAAAGAAAAGGAAAAGACGAAGGAAAAGAAAGAAAAGAAACAAAGAAAAAGAAAGCAAGGGAAAAAAAAAGGCAGAAATGAAAGAAAAGGAAAGACAAAAAAAAGGAAAGAAAAGGAAAAAGGAAGAGAACAGAAAGGGAAAAAGAGAAGGAAAGAAAAAGAAAGAAGGAAAAGAAAGGAAAGGAAAAAAGGAAAAAGGAAAGAGGAAAAAGAAAGAAAGAACGAATAAGAGAAAGAAGAACAAGAGGAACAAAGAAGATAAGACGAAAGAAAGAAAAGAAAAAAAAACGAAAAACAAACAACAAAAGGAAAAAACAAAAGAACAAAGAAACACGAAAAAAGAAAGAAAAGAGAAAGAAGGAAAAAGAGAAAGAACGAGAAGAGGGAAAGAAAGAAGGGGAAAGGAAAAGAAAGAAAGAACAGAAAAAAAGACCAGGAAGAAAAGGAAAAAGAAGGAAGGAAGGAGAAAGACTAGAAAGAGAAGGAAAGAAGGAAAGAAGGAACAGGCAGAGGAACAGAAGACAAAGCAGGAAAGAAAAAGAAGAAAGAAAGAAAAAGAAAAGAAAGAAAGCAAGAAAGACAAAAGAAAGAAAGAAAAAAGAAAAGAACGAAAGAAGACGAAAAGAAAAAAAAGAAGGAAAAAAAAGCAAAGAGGGAAAGAAAAAGAACAGGAAAGAAGGGGAAAAAGAAGAAATAAAGGAAAGAAGAAGGAGGAAGGGAACGAGGAAAGAGAGAGAAAGAAAAAAAGAACGAAGGAAAGTAAAGGAAGGAGGAAGGAACAGGCAAGGAGGTCAGGGGAAGAAATGAAAGGAAGAAAACGAAGGAAGGGACGGGGAAGGAGAGGAGGAAAAGAGAAAGAAAAGAAGGAAGGACGGAAGGAACAAGAAGACGGACGGAAGGAAGTGAAGGAAAGGCGGACGGAGGGAGGAAGGAAAGAGAGAGAGAGAGATGAGAAAAGAAAGAACGAAAGAAAAAGAAAAAAAACGAAAGAAAGAACAGGAAGAAAGATAAGAAAGAAAGAAGAACAGAAAGAAAAGAAAGAAAGATAAGAAGAAGAAAGAAAGACAAGACAAAAGATATAAGAAAAGAAGAAAGAAAGAAAGAAGACAGAAGAAAAGAGAAAGAAAGAAAAGAAAAGCAAGAAAGAGAAAGCTAAAGAGAAAGAAAGAGAAAAAAGATAAGAAAAAGAAAAGAAAGAAAGAAAAGAAAGAAAGCCAAGAAAGAAAGGATAAGAAACAGCAAGAAAGGAAAGAAAGAAAGAGAAAAGAAAGAAAGAAAAAGAGAATAGAAAGAAAGAAGAAAGAAAAAGAAAGAAAGATAAGTAAGAACGCAAACGAAAGAGAAAGAAAAAGAAGGACAGAAAGAAAAAACGAAAAGAAAGAAGAGAAAGAGAGAGAGAAAGAAGAAGAAGGAAAGAAGAAGAAAGAAAGGGGAAAGAGGAGAGGAAAGAAAGAAAGAAAGAAAGAAAGAAAGAAAGAAAGAAAGAAAGAAAGATTCCTGCTGACCTAGCCAGCTTTGGCTCACAGAGAGGCACTGCGCCCCCTGCTGGTCAGCGCTGGAGAAGGCAGGAAGCCTGGTTTGCACACTCTCCTGTTACCCACAGGGCACTCCATTCTTGCTGGGGCGCAGTCCTACACCTTCCATAGTGGGGGCAACTGCGCCCTGCCTGCTGATCCTCCCCCTCTGCATCTGGGTCCAGCTGTGGACAGGCGTGCCCGGGTCAAGAGCCAGCAAACGTCCGCTGAGCAGTGCTGCTGACGGGAACGGCCTTGCTCCAGTACTCGGCTAGGAGCAAGAGCATCGGGAGAGCAGAGTCCTATCAGGACCTGAGCCCCGACAGGTGGAGCTGGAGCAGGCAGGACCAGCGCGCGGCCCAGCATTGCTCAGAACTGTGTGCGGGAAGATTTGCACAGCTCTGTGCTCTTCAAGGAAGGATGATGTCCCACAAGGCAGCGCAGCCAGGCTCTCGCCGTCCTGCCTGCAAATTTACATCGGCCATAAATATATACGGGAGATCAAGCTGCCTGGAGCATCGCGGTCACTAAAGAGCCTTTATCTCCCGCACGTCCTTCCTGCCCTTTCCCTTCTCTGCCATTTCATAATCCGGCAACTCTGCAGTACCGCTCCCTCGGCATTCCCAGGTAAATGTCAGCGCCGCACGCTCACAGCCGGTGGGTCTACGCTGACAGACTCAGGGCATGGAAAGTACCTGGCGCCAAGCAATACTTCCAGCTCACCAGGCAGGGACCGAGCGGCTCATCCTCCAGCAAGGTGGGACGCAGTGCTCACTCAGGTGCCCAAGGCCGGAACGTGTGACCTCGAGCACATCAGCTGGCCGCTCCTGGCTCTGGTGTCTGGAAATGAGATTTAGGATGCGGCTGCCTTCTAAGCCCCCTTCTAAGCCCCCTTCTGTCTTTTATATGCGGTCACTTACGATTGCAGAGAATGGAAGGCAGAGTCGTTCTGGGCTGATCTCATTAAAGAAATGAAGGGGGAGATGGCGGTGGCATAAGGAGGAGGAGGAGGAAGAGGAGGAGAAGAAGGAGGCCGTCAGGGACCCCAGGGCCACCATCCTTGGGTGATGAGTCTGGTGATCGCAAGCCGGCAGCGCCTCTCGGCATCACCCCCTCGCTCCAGCGAGCCGAGCAGAAAGCCCTCTGTGGGATCTAATCAACTAGGGAGATTTGTAGGGGGCCGGGAAGCTCTGCGGTGTCTCCTGCCCTCTGGATTCACTCCCGAGGCCTCCTGTGGCCATGCACTCCAGGCGATGCCTGTGGTAGATACAGAAAGACAGGTATGTGTTAGGGAAAGGCCAACCTGTGACCCAGGCGTGCAGGCACGGGCACGGGGGTGTGACCTTTAGCGCCTTGCTCTCGGGATGGACAATCTCCCCGCAAGAGAGAAAAGCAGAGGACATCTAGCCGATGTGGCCACATTGAGAAGAGGATCAATAAAGGGGTCTAGTGATCCCAGGTCCATCTGTGGGATCCTGACAAGAAGTTTAGGTTTAAGTAGAATCAAGTGGTCTGCACAGCCTGGGAGAGCGCCCATCTACCAGTGCTATCGATTAAAAACCCCTCACGCTGATGGAGAAGGAGAGTCCAGCTGAGCCCCTGGAGCACATCTTGGTCCATCTGCTGAGCACAGGAGCCTAAGCCCCGGGCTCACAGGCAGAGGCAGAGGCCTCCCGTCCTGGAGGCTGGCGGGCCAAGCTCAAGGTTCTGGACGAGTCCATGTCTGTTGCAGGTCTCCTTCCTTGCGAAGACTGAGCTCAGTTATTGTGTCCTCGGAAGGTAGACATGTCACTGTCCTGACAGGAGGGAAGACATGCTGCAGAAACATAAGCCTCTCCCTTTGGGCATGCGTCACTCAAGCGGTGGAGACCAAGGCTTGGAAGGAAAGGGTGCCAGTCAGGGCAGGAGCTTGGTACCCCAGAAGAGATTTCACACAGCTCTAGGAACCTGTCAATCATCTTGCAGGACAACCAATGGGAGAAATAACGGTGGGTGAGGATGGGCGGGGCCACACACACCACGTGGCCTAGCGGTGCAGACCACTTGACTCTACTTAAACCTAGACTTCTTGTCAGGACCCCACAGATGGACCTGGGATCACTAGATCTCTTTATTTGATCCTCTTCTCGATGTGGCCACATCGGCTAGATGTCCTCTGCCTTTCTCTCTTTGTTGCTGTGTCTTTGATTGGCGTATTGAGGACAAGCAGCCGCCTAGATGGTCAGACCGGACAGAGGTCAGACTTCCACCCTAAGTAAAGATTCAGTAACCTGTAGCTTTTTTTTAATATGGTTTTAATATTTATTTACTTATTTATTTATTTATTTATTTATTTAGAGTGCGTGTGTGTGTGTGTGTGTGTGTGTGTGTGAGAGAGAGAGAGAGAGAGAAAGGGGGGCACTGTGTGTCCCTGTGGGGACCAAGAATGACTTCCGGAATCATCCTGGATTGTTTCTACCTCCTTGCTCGCTTTGGGATTTCCCGGGCTCTGCCCATCAGGGATGGAAGTGCAGGTGCTGCTTTTGGCACAGCTGGTACAAGCTTCCTTTCCCCAGCCCCAGCTCATGCCACCCCTGCATCCCACGCCACACGAGAAAAGGAGTCAGACACGTGACTCTGTTCACCTGGGGGACGTGCGCCTGTCATCTGCGAGACGCCTGTCATCTGCGAGACGGCGACCTCGTCAGCTTGCAGAGGGTTCAGCTAAGGAATGCGCTCCACAGAGCCAACGACGTCACGGGACAGAGCGGGTGAGCAAGCTGTGCCCGTGTGAGGCCTGCCTGCCTTGCCTACACCCGCCCACGCAGAGCGGGGCCTCCGGCCTCCGCCAGGAGCAGCAGGAAGGCTGGACTGCTTCTCCAGAGCGTCGGGAAAGCTACGAGCGTGCATACCACACACTCAGGCATACACATTCAAGTACAAGCACACATACAGGTGTGTCCACATGCACACATACATATGCACACGTACACACGCGCGTATGCAGGCATACCCAGACACACTAATGTGTACATGCACATTCCCGTACACAAGGGTGTGTACACATTACATATACACACATAGCATGTACATATACGTACATACAAATGTGTACTTACAACATACATACACATGCACACACACTTGTACATATGTATATATGCATATATGAACATGCACATGCACAGGTATGTATACATATACACATATGCACATACACATTCACACACATACACACATATGTACTTATATGCATACACATGCAGACACAAACTTACATGTACATGTGTGTATGCATGCACGTGCATATAAATATTATACACACATACATATGTATGTGCACATATGCATGCGCACCTGCACATGTATATGTACACATATATGCTCATGCACATATGCATACACATGTGCATCTCCACTCATCTTAAGAGTTCCATTTCAGTGGAGAAGCCTGAGGGACACAGACCCCACTAAGTGGGCTGCTGGGGTCTCCTCTAGTCTCCTCTGTGAGAGACAGATTCGCCTGCTTCCTACCTCTGGGTTCATCCCTTGTGACTTGTTCTGATTAAAGCCACTGGTCCCCAGAAGCCCCAGAGTTGCTGCCACAGGGAGTCCTGCTCCCATCGCATGTCACTGAGCACACAGAGGTTTGCAAACCTCTAGGAAACCCACGGCTCTCCAAGACCCCCTGGGGAGCTGCGTTCAATGTTAACATGCCAGGCTGGAAGCCCCTCCCTCTGGCCCTGTCAGTCCCCCTCGCCCCCCAGGTCAGCAGTGTCAACTGAGACTATTATATCGCTGGTTCAAGTTTCCACGTTAGATCAGCTCAAAGTCACTGGGTCACCTAGGCCGCAAGAGTGGCAGCCCTCGTGCACGGTCAGCACCCGTCCTGCGACTTTGACGAGCTGAGAGGTGAGGGGCTCCGCGCCTCCCTCGCACCTCCCTCCCGAGGCCACCGTCAGCAGCGAGATTCATGGCAGCCATTGTGGGCTCTCGTTGCCTCGTCCGTCATGAAAATGAGGCCCCAGGATCTGTGCGCTAATGCAGCGCGTGAGTTATGACGGGCGCGGAGCTGCTCCCGTGGCAGTTCCCATAATGTGTAGCTTTGTCAAAGCTGATGGCGAACGATCAGCTCGCAAGTGCCTTGGAAAAGCACACTCCTCATGTCAGAACAGCTTACATTGTGGGAAAAGGTACCATCCGTCAAAAATGGCACGCGGGAGAGCTCACGGTCGAGAGGAAGCTGCTTGACCCAGGAAGCACCTCTGGGTTGCCCATGTGGGCTACGGGTGGGCAGCCCCCAGCACAGAGGCGATGAGAGCGTGTCTGTGGTCACCACCTGCTCCTTCCCACTCGGCCACCACGACGTGGTGCCTGAGAAGATCAGGCCTGCCCTTTAGGCGGAGAAGGGCTGGCGTCTAGATGGGGGACGCTCCCCCACAGCATGGGATGGGCTCTCCCGCACTGGGCAAAATGGTTTCTGAGCTTAGAAGCCATCTGGAGAGAGAGGCGTTCAATTAAATAAACCCCCATCTCCAGGGCCGGGCAGGACATTCACCAGTTCATAGGGCTCAACTCGAAACACCAAGTCCAACCTCTGGGAATTCCGGGGAGGACGATTTCAGTCCAACCCAAGAACCCCAAATGCACACCCAAGAACCCCAAATGTACCACCCCAGAACCCCAAATGTACTACCCAAGAATCCCAAATGCACCAAGCCCAACAATCCCAAATACAGCAAACCAGAGAAATCCAAATACACCAACTTTTCAGCAAAGTACTCTCATACATACATGTATAATCATGTACACATGTGTGCATGTGTGTGCATGTGTGTGCACATGTGTGCCTGTGTGTGCACATGTGCAAACATGTATGAGTGTGTTTGCATGTGCCCACATGCGTACAGGTGTGTATACACTTTTGTGTGTATACATGTATACGTACACATGTACATATGCACGTGTGTGCACAAACACGTGTGTGCCAATATCTGAACATACCAAGTCAAAACCATGTGCACTTCAGCCAAGCAGAGAACAACACCCCTCAAGCAAATATGATTTAGCTCAAAATAAATTCTAGGTCCATTTTTAAAGGTTCCAAATGGCCTTTTCTTTACATTTATTTCTTTAGTGTGTGTGCATGTGGTACGCTACGGCGTGCATTTGGGGTTGAGGACAACTCTGGTGAGTCAGCTCTCGGACTAGAACTCAAGTCATGAGACTTGGCAGCAAGCACCTTTTATGCTGGGCCATCTCGCTGACCCTAAACCTAAGCAGGTTCTGGATGTAGTAAGAACACGGAGAAGCAGCAAGGGAGGCCTTTGATGCAAAGATCCACCGAGCTGCCACCTCTGGCCTTGCCATACACACTGCTGACCTGCTTCCTACTCGGGTGTTCACAACCCTGGGGGCAGCCATTTGAAAAAAAAGTCACAGATATTTGCGCCCTAACCCCTGGAAGCTGCGGCTGTGTTTCCTCACCTGGGAAAGTACCTCGGGGTGCATTTAGATTTCAGAACCAAAGACAGAAAACTTAGTCCAGTGCGTCCCAGCAGGAGCCCTGACAACCGAGGATGTCACCTGGCCGGGGTCAGACGTGAGACCAGGTTCAGGAAAAGGCCAGGACCAGAGAGAGGCCTGGGGGTGGGGGTGGGGGGCAGGAAGGAGGGCAGGACCCTCGCTGGCGGCCTCGAGGAGCTGGGTCAGGGGTCCTGGAAGCACAGGGAACTCATGAGCCACCCGGGGGCCTCCAGAAAAAAAAAAAAAACTCAGTCTGCCCACGCCACTGTCACAGGATGGTGAGAGCTGTGTAGACCCGACCCACGTGAGGAAGGAAGCGGGTTCACGCGGCAAAGCGTGTAAAGTCAACCGCGGTAGAAAGCACTCACCGTTAGCCGTACTGTAGGAAAGCTCAAGGCCCACGCGTGCAGCACGCAGCCCACACGTCTCTCGGCAGCATGCGGCCCGCCACGCTACCAGTGTCTGATTTCATCTCTCTTCTGTGTTCTCGGGGCTTTGCTGAGGAGCCTGTCTAGTCCCCAGCTCTTGTTCCGTCCCCCAACACGGAAGCCCAGCCCCTGTGGCTCAGACGCTCAGAACACACCCCTGACTGCCAATGCTCGGCCTGCCGGGGCATCCCAAACCCTCCAGCACCCCGGATTCACAACCAAGACCGTGGCCGCGTCCTGGGATCCCTAGAGGGCGGCTGGTGGGCGTCAGTGTGGGGCAAAGCTCAGCGGCAGGGAGGACATGGTGAACTCGGTGTGTGCCCAGGAAGGACAGGGCACCTCACATTCTGCCGCCTGCTGAACTGAGAGACTCCGGGGCCCTCTGGGAGGAGGGGGGCTGCACCATCAGACGGGCTGCTGCTTCAGGGAGGGGCAAGGCCACTGCAGGGAATGACCGCCACAGACAGACGAGATGCAGGGCAGAGGAAGGACAAGCAACTGACACCCGAGGATCTCAGCTGCGGGCTCAGCACACTGACGGCTCCAGAGAGACCCGGGCGGGAAGGCAGGAAGGAGAGGATTGTGGGAGAAGGAAGGAAAGAAACGGGACGCCAGCACAGCCCCTTGCAGACACCTGCACCCTCCCGCTCTCTGACAGAGAGGGGGCAGCTCAAGGTCGTGGTCAAAGAGAGAGCCAGATTCCAGGAGGGATCCTGGACCCACTGTCCGCAGTCTCCTCTTCCCCCACCCCCACCCCCAGCACACTCCTCACAACAGGACAGAGCTGCCCGGGACCGGAAGCCTCGAGCCTTCTGGCCTTCATCCCAAGCAAGCCTTGCCCAAGAAGAAAGGCCTAGAAGGTGGAGGAAGACTGTGGTCACACTGCAGAGCCGCGGCTTCCCAGAGTCAGCCCCGCAGGCCCAGGACACCGAGGGCCCAGCCAATCCCCCTCCTGAGAGGCTTTTCATAACATCCCCGCCCCTCCCGCAGGAGCACACCCCTGCTGTGGCTATCGTGCAGGACTTAATAAGATCACTTTTTTTTTCCTGGAGGATCTTCCAGGGACCTCGGGGAAATGTTAAAAGAATTTTGCTTCCCAAGGGCAATTACATTATTAATTAGCATCTTCAGGCCTGAAAATGGTTTTCTTTTATCCCATATCAGATTTGTCCAGTTGAGCACTTTGAAATCCTGGGAAGGTTTTACTACCGTTACTGTATTGTTACTGCGCGAGGGGGCGAAGACAACTCTGGTACGAGATATTTTCTGAGGATTGACGGCAGGAGGAAGAATTGGCTTGAGGCGAGGTTGAAAGCAGCTAATCCATCTCTGGTACGTCCCTGGCTTTCTTTCCTGCCTTTTCTCTCTCTCTCTCAGGCTTTCTGGAAGCATCATTGACAAATCAAGGTAACATGGACCTGTGCCACTTGATGTGTGCGTTTGTCACGCACAAGATCACACTAAGGCAATGAGCTTGCCCGTCACCTCGGCATGCTTGCTTGGTGTGGGCGAGGCCAGAACATGTAGAATGACTCAGTAGTTTTCAAGGGTGCAGAACACTGTCAGTAACATTAGCTCCACAGTGGATCTCCAGACCTGACTTCTGCCCATCTAGAACTTTCTACCCTTTGCCCAACATCGCACCAACCCCACTCCATGGAATAGAATCTAAAGCTCTCTTCTCTGCTCCGTAACTTGTCCCTCGCGCATGGAAACCTTACACATGGTATCCTGGCGTGTGCGGGGGTCTCAGGAGAGTCCGCACCTGAGGGGCAGTCAGGAGGCACAGCGTGCGGGCAGGCGGGAGCACGGGGGACGCACATCCGCAGCCGCGCGTGAGGCGCTCACCACCCACAGGCACTCAGGTGGGGGTGCAGCGTGCTGGGAACTGCGTCCTGTCCCCACCATGACCTGCTTCGTGTGCTTTCTCCTGGTGTCCACCCGCTTTCTGAGCCCAGCCAAAGTGCGCCGCGGAGAACAGGTGGACGCCAGTAACTTCCCTCTGTCGATGGACAGGGAGGTGCAGGTCACATGGTCACCAAGCTGGCGATGCCAGGAGGCCGCTGCCTCGGACGCTTTGCCCGGTGGCAGCTGGCTCCCCGGTGCCCCCGGCGTGGGGCCAGATCCCTCCTCTAGGTGACAACGGAGGACATGCCAGAGCGAGTTGTGTGGAATCCTGAAGACCAGGAAAAAGAGGCCGCTGTGCCCCTGTGGGGTGACTGCGTTTCCTGGCACGACGCCACTCAACCGTCTCCCACCTCAGAGAGGAGACGGCCCCCCGACAGCCCCTGTAACCATGACCAGCTGGATGCAGCGGCGAGCCTATCGGGCCTGCTTACGGCAGCAGGAGAACCAGCGTGCACCGTAGCTACCCCAGGGCCGTCTGCATGGAGCACCCATTACCCATCCCCAGGCTGTAGATGCCCAGGGCCCCCACACCTCAAGACCCGGGGCACATTTAGGGTAGAATTGCTTGAGGTGAGGCCAGAGCCCCAAGTGAGGGTCCCATGGCGCTCTCTCTCTCTCTCTCTCTCTCTCTCTCTCTCTCTCCCCCTCCCACCCCCCCAGTCCCCGTCTCATGAAGTCCATCAACAAGTGCACTCTTGTTGGTCTGAGAACAAAGATGGTGGCTGTTTGCTCACGGGCCGTGCCACGCGCCATGCCCATCACCTGTGAGCAGGCTGTGGAGCGAGAGGGCTCCGCTAGACACAGACGCTGCCTTCTACTGACACTGCCAACACTGGGCACGACTGGAACCAACACAGGGTGGCGTGAGTGCTGGAACTTCAGGTCTGAGCAGTGTTACAGAACCATGTGTGTGAACGCGCGCATGTGTGTACTTGTGCATTCGTGTGTGTGTGCATGTATTTGCATGTGTGCATGTATGCACACGTGTGTACATGTGGACATGCATGGGTGTGCATTGTGTAAGTGCATATGTGTGTGTTCTTGTAATAGTGTACGTGCTTGTGTGCATGTGTGTGAGTCTGTGTGTACATGTGGATATAGATGTGCGTGCACACATGTGTATAGGTTTGTGTGTGCAGGCAGGCATGGGTGTGCACATGTCTGTATGTGTACATGTGCATGTGTGTATACATGTTTGTGTGTGCACATGTGTGTGCATATGTGTGTATACATGTGTGCATGTGTGTACATGTGCATATGTGTATACACGTGTGCATGCATGTGTGCGCGCACCATGTGTGTGTGTCTGTGTGTGTGTGTCTGTGTGTGCGCACGCTGTGTGTGTGTGTGTGTGTGTGTGTGTGGTGTGTGTGTGTGTGTGTGTGGTGTGTGTGTGTGTGTGTGTCTGTGTGTGTGTTTGTGGTGTGTGTGTGTGTGTATGTCTGTGCGTGTGGTGTGTGTGGTGTGTGTGTGTGTGTGTGTGTGTGTGTGTGTGTGTGGTGCGCGGTGCTCCGTGAGGATGGGGTGAGCTCTGTCACCTCTCATTCTCCATCTCTCCAGCCTTCCTCTTAAACTGGGCTGAGGGGCTTCCAACCAACCAGGAAGCAATGTGGCAAAACCCTGACTCCTCCCACAGGGGCTTAGGCCTCCCTCCCCCACCATCCACCCCACGTGGCCCCTTGGCCATCATTGGAATTGCATGATCCTTCCGTATGACCCCAGTTACCTTCCATGCCATGGGGACGTTCCCCAGCCCAAAGAACCTTGTCCCATGCCGCGGCTGGGCCCGAGCACCATCGCTGAACTACCTGACTAGCTGACCCGTGCTGACGAACAGCTCAGCTGAATAAAGCTCTCTGCACCCTAGAAGGAGAAGCCAACTGGCTAACAACAACTAAGCCAAGATTAATTAAGCTAATTACCTTCTACATAGTTTGCTTCGGAATATTTTGCATGAAGGAGAATCCCACGTTGCTCTTAAAATTACCTTCTCTCCTACAGCTCCTTGGCTCCCTCCCTCCCATAGGTGATGGGCGTGATGAGCATCTTGGTCCGTTTCCCTGTGTTTGCTGCCTGGCTGCTTCTGGGATTCTTCTAAAGATATGCAGATGGTATCGACTCTGCATCCCAGTCTAAATCTGATTTGTGCCAGCTGAGTTCACACCTTACGATCCGTCATGCGAACGTTCTTAGTGAATGAGTTGGATCTTTCTGAGTTCACCATGAGCGTTGGCAGTTGGGCGTGTTAGTGGCCAGTCATGCTTCCTCCCTTCTTGCTCCGGATTGGCCAGCTTTCTTCCACTCCTCTCACTTGAATCCACACCCTATCCTGATGCTACCAGTCGCTCCCCAACACAGTCCACACCCAGCTCCAGCACTCTGTTCATCTAGAGCTCCCCAGAGTGTGAACGCCTCAGAATTTATCCCGAATCTTCTGCTTGCTCTCCATCTGGTTTTGCTCAGTATTTTAATAGGACGCCTTTTCTTGTCAAACTATCCTCTTCACTGACAAGATAGTTCAACAGGTAAAGGTATTTCAGTTAAACCTGCAGACGTGAGTGCAAGCCCCAGAACCCATGTATAGAAGGGGAGAACTGACTGCTGCACGTGGTCCTCTGACCTCCATGTATGCCACGGAGTTCATGCAAGCATACCCAGAGAGAGACAGACAGACAGACACAGACACTAAAGAAATATAACAATGAAAAACAGCTAGTGACGTTTTTACATTTACACTGATTTTACCCAGAGTGCGCCCCGTCCTTCCTTCACTGTAGCTTGCAGACAGACACCTGCTAGTCGTTTCCGAAAACTAGCCTGATTTCCAGGAGATGGAGAGAAGCAGTTACAGGTCTTGTGCTCTGAGGTTCCCAAGCAACCGTGCAGTGCGCTTCGCCCCGGCTGACTTCCGTGGCCCCGTCTCCCAGTGTCAACGTGTCCTCTCGTGTGATCGTCCGCCAACATCACGTGTTCTAGCACATTCGTACCACGAAGGCTTTCTTGTGGCCAGCATTCCTTGGTTGCCTGAAGGCGCATCTGTGTTCATTGATGGTCTCAGCCTGTGTTCCTGGGTGGTCTCAGCCTGCGTTCACTGACGGTCTCACATTGCTTTGCCGCTTCTTTCATTCCTTGCAACACATCGAGAGTGTGTCTACAGATTCCTCTCTCTCTGCTTCCTGGGATGCAGCTATTCTTTCTGCAGAATGGGTTCGTGGTGTCTTTGTGACTTTAAGCTCATGTGACAGCACCCTGCGTGGAAGCTTCCATGCGCAAGGGCACGGGTTTCATGAAACCTTCCGAAGTGAACAGGCTCAATACACCCCTTGTTCCCACCAACCAAAGGACCAAGAATGTCTTCAAATGGCATCTCCAGCCTGTAACGGATCACCCTGTGTTGCTGTAACCCGCCACCTGCCTAATGCTTCCACTAATATTTTTAAAAAGTGTCTTAATTTATGGTTTTCTTGTCCTATGATCATAAAACCTCAAAAAAATGTTACTACAGCAGACACATGGGATTTGAGGCAATCCGATCTGTGTTCCCTGATCATGGTCACTCATATTGGTTCCAGAATAGATTCCTCTAGCCCTTGGAGGCGAGAGCTGACAGTTTGCTTCCGTCAGGAGACCTGCAAGCTCCCACTACCCTGGGCCAGCTTTTGCTTCGAGCTCTATGTGCCGTGGTAGAACCTTCCAGATCACCGCAACGGTAGAGTATAGTTTCCTCTCCTCCCTCCATCCACTAAGACTGGCCTTTCCACGGCTTCCCAGAACGCTGAAAAGACCTTATATGAATTCACAACCACCTGGTAAGCTTTTGGAGCCAGGACCCCACATCTCTGAGAGCATGGGCGCGGACTGGGGCCCCACCTGCTTTGCTTGTTTCTATTTTGTGTTCTGAACACTTGCAGCACGTAGGGTGGGCCATGGACTACAGGGTGAGGGTCTGGATTGAGCCCTAGGTCTGGCCACCGTGTCTCCGGGGCCTCAGGAACTAAAGACAATCACTGGAAGTGTTTTGCGTTAAGAGAGATCTATCTTCACCATCCCATTTCTTCCTTTCTCAGAATGCTCTGGCTGCTGCCCGTCCAGGGGTCCCTCTGCCCCCCAAGCCTCCTCCCTTCACACCTTCATCACTTTACTCATTTCTTATTTCGTTTCTGAAATCCTTTCTTCCTCGCGCGCTCGATGGGACGCGGGGCCTTGTGCGCACTGCGCGAGCCTCCTCCACTCAGGGGGTTCCCCAGCCTTCCTTGTGTTGTGGTGAAAACAGAGGCGAGGGGTACAACGAAACGGAAGAGGGCAGAAAAGTATGGATGAGAAACAGAAGGGCTGGTGGCTGGTACAGGGCAGCTCAGCTGGCCAGAGAAGGGACAGGGCGGGACTCTGGGTGGGTGGCAGCAGGTGGCTGGCTTCTCTTCAGCCCAAGGCAGAGCCGTGGGCACGGAGGACTCCCCTGTTCATTGTCCCTCGGCTGCTCCACTCTCTGATTGCACACACACACACACACACACACACACGTGCACATTCCACTGACTGACACACAAGGACATGCATGGACATGCACACACACACATACACACACACACACACACACACACACTGTCATAGTTAGGCACAGGTGTCAACTTGACAGTTGAGGGTTTTGAGTTCTGGGCACCTTTTAGAGAATTAGTGGTTGAATTAAGCCAGAGCAGACCTGCAGGAGATTGTCCAGCTGATGGAAGGCCCAGCCTCTCCCAGCCCTCTGGTGAATCTCAGTGCAGCCTTGTGTTTGGCAGGTGGTTCTTGGATGGATAATGGGCGAATCCCAAACCTTTCTCTTCCCAGTCACCCGGCCCTCCAGACATAGGCCCAGCCTATGATGGGTGGGATTAGGCGCTGGAATAAAATACAGAGAGCTGTTTGAGAGAGTCGGCATCCTTGTGTACACTTGGCCAGATATGCTGGTCTGGCAAGTCAGGATCATCCCTCTCTCAGCCATTACATAGAGATAGTGTGGCCAGTTCCCTCGGCCCTGGTGTTGGTGCGTGCTCTCCCGTCAAGCTAGAACAGACTATAACCTGACTTGTAAGAAACAAACTCTTTGTTCTCTTAAGCCATTCGATGGTGATTTATTGGCAACTATGTAGGCTGACTGCAACGCACACACACATGCGGACCCATCATCCACTCCATCCAGAGACGCCAACTAGGCTGCATCAAAGTAAACCTATTACTGCCACTGACAAGCCGCTGTCACCCGTGCCTCATTACGAGTTGCATAATGACCACGATGCATGTAATTAGTTACAGGTGTGATTAGCTCTACCCCGAGTTTCCTTTCGCATCATTGCTGAGCTGCTGTAAGATCTCACCGTGACTGTCTGGAGGGCGGGTGCCTGGGGAGAGAAAGGTTTAGGACTCGCCCATTATCCATCTAAGAACCATCTGCCAAACATAGGGCTGCACCGAGATTCACCAGAGGTGACGGAGCTGGGGAGGCTCAGTCAGTAAAGGGCTTGCTGCGCAGGTGTGGGGACCTGAGTTCAAATCCCCAGCACCTGTGCAAGAGGCTGAGCGCAGTAGCTTGAACCTGTAACCTAGATCTAGGGGGCAGGAGGAGCCCCGGGCTCAGCCCAGCCCATTAAGATCAGCGAACCTCAAGTTCAGTAAGAGACTTTGTCTCGGAAAATAAAAGTGACGACACACAGCATTTGTCTCTGTCCCCCACTATCCCCACACACGCACATCCACGGCAGAGAGAACGAGGAGAGAGGGGGCATCTTGGGGAACAGCGGTTGAGAAAGAGGAAGAAGAGGGCAGCAGAGACGAAGCACGCCCCATTTTCTGCTTATGCAATGACCAAGTCTCTTCTTGACCAAACTCTAATCAAGCACCTCTGAACTACTGTCCAACTATGACCCTAAAAGCTAGGAGTAGATGGGCCCCGACCCCACCCCGAAAGACACAGATACAGTTTCTAATGCCCACTGCTACAGAGCCCCCCTACCTGCCCCAGGCTGCAGAATTGCTGGTGCTGGACAGAGGGTCCCAGCCCTCGTCCC
>JALPQD010000367.1:56188-96188 GCA_023101885.1 Typhlomys cinereus | reverse complement strand
TAATCCCAGCTCTGGAAGACAGAGAAACCCCAGAGCAAAGCGATAGAGAGCAATCCAGAATGATTCTCTGTGTCACCTTTGGGCTTCCACGGGTACACACACACACACACACACACACACACACACACACATACACGAGTTACCCACAGCCCCTTATCTGACTCTTAACCAACAGATGGTCCCACACTGTGAGGTTCTGCAATGATGTGCTGTGGTGTGCCGTGGTATGCAGTGGTGTGTGTGGTGTGCCGTGGTGTGTGTGGTGTGCATGGTGTGCCGTGGTGTGCGTGGTGTGCCGTGGTGTGCCGTGGTGTGCGTGGTGTGCGTGGTGTGCGTGGTGTGCCGTGGTGTGCAGTCATGTGCGTGGTGTGTGTGGTGTGCAGTCGTGTGCCATGGTGTGCGTGGTGTGCGTGGTGTGCGTGGTGTGCCGTGGTGTGCCGTGGTGTGCGTGGTGTGCGTCGTGTGCCCTGGTGTGCGTGGTGTGCGTGGGGTGCGTGGGGTGCGTGGTGTGCGTGGTGTGCGTGGTGTGCGTGGGGTGCGTGGGGTGCGTGGGGTGCTGGGGGGGTGCCGTGGGGTGCGTCGTGTGCCGTGGTGTGCGTCGTGTGCGTCGTGTGCGTCGTGTGCGTCGTGTGCCGTGGTATGCCGTGGTGTGCGTGGTGTGGGTGGTGTGCCGTGGTGGGCGTGGTGGGCGTCGTGGGCATCGTGGGCGTCGTGGGCGTCGTGTGCCGTGGTGTGCGTGGTGTGCCATGGTGGGCGTGGTGGGCGTGGTGGGCGTGGTGGGCACGGAAGATCAGCAGAGCCGCCGTCCACAGTGCCCAGCAGCAGCATGAAGCAAAGTGGGACAAACAGCCACCACCGGTCATCAGACAAACACGGGGTCGCAGCTGGGACCCGGGAGGTCAGGCAGGGGTCGTGGTCCTGCAGCTGCGTCCCAGGGAAGGCGCTGGAGGCCGGAAGCAGAGAGACCTCCAGGCATGGCCAGGGGCATGGGCTGCGCTCAGGGGCCAGCGCGGGGGCCCGGGCAGTGCTCACACAGTGGACGCGGACCGGCCCTCCCGAGGGGCTGAAGAAGACGTGGCTGTGAGTCAGATCACCCAGGCGGCGCCCGGCTCTGTCTCTCACTCTCCAGTCGACCTTGATCGGCACATGTCAGGAGCTTCCTTCTCCTGAGCCGCACGCCCGGACTGCACGCCCACAGGGGTCTGTGTGAAATAAGCCAGGAAACGTGAAAACGCTCAGACCAGCAGAAACCAAATGATGCTTGGCGGGATCCAGGTGGATTTCTCTAACGCGGCTGCCCTTGAACACACACCACTTCCAAAAGACATCAGGACCTCTGCGGAAGCGCCCTGGGAGTCGAGCTGTGTCTGCATTAGGGGCTGAGGGAAGAGCAAGTCCCTCATTCTGAGCCCATCCGCCTGTAGTCGGTCTTTCTCTATCTATCTGTCTGTGTATCTATCTATCTATCTAATTCTATGTATGTGTGTGCATGTGTCTATGTGTGTGCATATGTGTGCATATGTGTGTATGTGCATGTGTATGTGTGTGTGTGTGCATGTGCGTGTATATGTGTGCACGCATGTGTGTGTGTGCATGTGCGTGTGTATGTGTGCACGCGTGTGTGTGTGTGTGTGTGTATGTACTAGGGTTGAGCAGGATCTCACCCTGTAACTCAGGTTAGCTTCAACTCAGTCCTCCAGCCACGGATGCTGGCATGACAGACACAAGCCCCCATACCCGGCCTCTGACATCCTTTTAATGCGCCAAGTGTGTGTCCGCATGTAGAACTGGCCCCCAGTTCCCTTGAGGCTCTGTGCTTCCAGTTCTTACTGGATGAGACGTCTCTGGGTGCCGACGCACGGCTCTGTGTCCAGGATGGAAAAGACCCCCTGCCCCCAGGGAGCCACAGCCATTTCTGCCTGCCCTTTTTATGTGGGACCAAAGATCTGAACTCAGGTCCTTCTGCTTTCAACGCAGAGTCCCTGCCCCCTAAATGATCCTTTGTACTTTCAATATCTTTAGGTTGCTGACAGTGGCAACCACAGAGTCCACCTGCAGACACAGTTGATATAATACATTATTTGACGAGAAAGGGTAAAAAAAAAAAAAAAAAGCCTGTTGATGTCGAATGTGGATGGCTGTGTCCCTGGTTGAATCCACAATTGTAGAATTGTGTGCACAAGGCTGCGCTGCCTGTATATGGATACTGAGCTTTCCCCTCAGTGGCAAAGAGAGCTGAGTGGTGACACTGCATGACACGGACAACACGGCTGTGCGTCCTCTGACCTGGCTGTCGCTCACAGCGACGCTCTAACCTGGGTCTGTGGTCACACTTTGACCCTCGACCATCCTTCATGAGCTCATGTGTCCAATGCTGTTTCCCAGAAGCAAGAGGGTGGGTGGTCTGATACGGAATCAGTGCCTTCCCCAAATCAGTCAGGGATGGCAGGAAACAGGCAGAAAGAGGAACGCCCAGAAGCCACGGGCCTCTCCAATGGACCGAGGCCGTTTCCAAAGAGTGGGTCCTGCTGGCAGCTGGTTGTGGTCGTCATAGCTGGATACAGGCATCAACTCGACCGGTGAGCTCTGGGCACACCTACAGAGAGCTGGTAAACTACCAGCTGGTAAACTAGTTAAGCCCAGAGCGAACCTGCAGGAGACTGTCTAGCGGATGGGGAAGGCCCAGCCCATGGCAGGTGGGACTAGGCCCTGAGCAGGTGAATAAAATACAGAGGGCTGGTTGAGGAAGTGGACATCCTTGTGCATATCTGACCAGAGGTGCTGGTCTGGCAAGTCAGGACCGCCCCTCTCTCAGCCGTTATGGGCTATGGCATGGCCAGTTCCCTCGGCCCTGGCGCTGGTGTGAGCTCTCTTCCAAGCCGGGCAAGCAACTGTAACCAGGAATCGTAAGCCAAAATTAAAACCCCTTGTTCCCTGCAGCCGTGCGATGGTGACGAGGCGGCGGCAGCAAGCGGAGGAGCTGCCCCAAGCTCTGGCACTAAGGCCCCACCGAAGTCCCGCCTCCTGTCAGTCACGCATTCCATGACCGCTTACAAGGGGAACCTTCAGGGGGATGAGTGCGAGGGGCTGGGCTGCCCACACAGAGGGGGTCCGAGCCTCTGAGGTGAGTCTCTCTTTCTGCAGACTCACCAGGATCTCCTGGGAACTGCTCCGACGACAGTGCCACCCTCCCTATCTACCTCGCCCAAGACGTAGACCCTTCTGTGGGTGATGCCATCTCAATGCCAGCGAATCGCTTGACCAGAGACGGTGAGCTGAGTACCAAGCCTAAGGCGGAGGAGCAGCCTTGGCAGCTCCCGCCCCTCGTCATTCTGCGACCCGCAATGTGCCCGAGAAAACGCTGAGCCGAAGCTGCTTTCTAAGTAGTTCGGCCGCGAAAGAGCTGAGGGCGTGGGAAGCCCGGAGACGGCGAGGGAAATATCAGAATTAAGTAGCTCGACTCACAGCAAACGCTCTGAGCTGAAATGGAGCCGCGGCGTCCATCGGAAGGAAGGAACTGTCACCTTGACTCGGGGGGCCGAGGCCCTTCCTCCACACAGGGGTCCTCGTGGAACTGCCAGGATGTGGTTTGCCAAGAAGCATGAAATACGTCCTTTGGAGATCGACCCCTCCCTTGATCTTGTCCTGTGCCCTGCGGGCTTCGCTGAAAGTGTTGTGCTGCCGTAGGACACGGTGCCCTGGCTGGGGGGCTGGGACCCAACTGGGTCCATCGAGACCCCACGTTCTGTTCAGAGCCATTGTGTCACTAGGAAGAAACAACCGTGCTCTTGCCCAGGAAACGAGCGCCGAGACCCTGAACAGTGTTTCACGTAGCACTTAGAATAACCATGGAATGTTCCAGAAAGTTTCCTGGGCCAGAGGTGCTGCCTGACCCAGCCCAAGCCTTGTCTTGTCTCCCCTGGGAACTACAACCCCCAGAGTTAAGGAAGCGCGTCCTAGCTCCAGAATCCCTCTGTCCGCCCACAGATGCCCCTGCAGACTTTCGATACCATGTTCTGTTCCGGTCCCTGAAAACCAGGACAGCAGACACTTTGCCCAAGGCTGTTTGTTCCTTTAGAGGCAGGGGTCTTGCTGTGTAGCCTGACTAGCCTGAAACTCCCTGTGTAGCCCAGGCTAGCTACAAGAGTGAGGTGACTTTTCTCCCTTTGCCTCCCAAGCACTGGGGTAAGAGGCACGAGCCCAGCAACATGCCGCACAGGAGACCCACTGAAAGTGTTTCAACAACTCAGCAGGTGCCACACACACCTGCAATCCCAGAACTTAAACATAGCAGAAGGTGCAGGTTCTGGTTCAGACTGGGCCATGCAGCAAGGCTGTCTCAGACACAAATGTCAGTCAGGGACAGGGATACGTGATCGCCATCCCAGCACCTGGGGTGGGGAACAGGAGGGGCAAGGATATCCTCAACGTCACAGTGAAATCACTGCAGCCTGGGCTACATGGCCAGCCCGGGCTACATGGCCAGCCTGGGCTACAAGACCTGTCTCCCAAAAACAATGTCTTTCAACAGATTTTTGTTCCCTGAACTTCTTTTGGATGCAGATAACATGGTGGCACAAAAGACCAATCAAAACAAATCGCCAGAGCGGGGCAGGTGCCCACGACACTCCACCTCACCTTTGCTGGGAGGAGGACCACCCACGGGCTGAGATGCTCCCTTGGGAGCCACACATGCATACCACACACAGAGATATAAAGAATAGAACACATTCAGAAATTGCATTAGTTACTTTTCTCATGATGAATATAATACAATATGTCTTATATAATATAAATAATACTGATAAAATTCACACGTAAAATAAATGAATTTTATTGTGGTGCAGGGAGGTCTTGGATAAATAACTAATAAATGAAAATATACCTGATCTATAATATAAATACCTAATAAAAAGCAGGAGGGGGCTGGAGAGATGGCTCAGGGGTTAAGAACCTGCCTCACAAGCAGGAGGTCCTGAGTTCGGATTCCAGGTCCCGCATAAAAACTCCAAGTGGAAATGGCAGGAGCCTGCACTTCTGGCTCTGGTGAGAGGAGCCTGGGAAATTCCAGAGTGAAGCAAGGAAGAGGTAAAAGCAATCCAGGATGACTACTGAAGTCACCCTTAGTCCTACACAGGGACACACAGTGCCCTCTGACTGACTCTCTCTCTCTCTCTCACACACACACACACACACAAGTTAAATAAATAGTTTTTATTATTTATTCAATTGTACGTGTGTGCATGTGTGTGTGTGTGTATGTGTGTGTACATGTGTGTGTAGAACCACGGGCGAATTCGGGAACCACCATGGACGCCTCCACCTCCTCCTTGTTTACTCTGTCCTGGGATTCACAGGCTCCGTCCTACCAGGACCAGAAACGCAGGCCGCCCCCACTTCTGCCCGGTGTCTATACCTGGGGTCTAGGATCCAAACTTAAGACCTTCCGCCTGCAAGGCAGAGGCTTAACCCCTGAGCCACCTCTCCAGCCCGAACTCAGGGTCTTTACAGAGAATTCACTGCTGAGTCTGAAATTCTCTGTGTCTCCACCCTGCAGCCTCCCCGCCTCTCTCAGGCCCACCCACCCATGGCAAATCTGGGCTTCTGGCTCTCTAACTCCTCCCACTATCCCCCAATATCCTGGAAGTCGCCCTTCTTCAGCATAGACAGGCCGACTAGAAAACCGACCCTTCCCTTTGGCCAGAGTCCCGAAGGAAGTAGCAATTCCCAAGACCCCTCACCTCCTCAGTTTAAGGGGTGACAGACCTATGGACTCGCGTGTAATCCCCAAGAGCGCTCACCTTCAAAAACAAACAACCACTGAGCAGCTGCTGCGCTCCAGCCGTTGTCCCCACAGCAGCTGTCTATGATGGGGGACAACGTGACTGCGGGCGCAGCTGAGCTGCGGAAACCCCCATTCTTGTCCTAATTTCTAGGCCCCCAGATCCTCCTGGGACCTTCACCCAGATATTCTGACTTCTACACATGTGGCTGACTCGTGTCGTCACCACCAGACTGTTGCTGGGACAACCAAAGGTCCCCAGAGCCTCGCCCCACGGAAATGCCCAGCCCTGCATCATGACAAGGGACAGGCTGACTTCTAACACACTAGCCTCGCCCTTAGCGCTTGGACGCCTCACACGGCCCCCCGCCCCACGGGCACCCCACAGATGCCTCACACGGCCCCCGCCCACGGGCACCCCACAGATGCCTCACACGGCCCCCGCCCACGGGCACCCCATGGTCACACAGAGCCAGCTGGAGGTGCGCACCTCAAATACTGCTCCTGAACGCCAGAAACTTCATTTCCCAGAGTTCTTTGCGAGTAGAGTCCAATCCGACGCCGCCAGTGAAACATTTGCATGGAGTTTAGAAGGAAACGGTTTGGCAAAAAAAGAGATTATTATTGGCTGGGGAGGAGAACCTTTGCCTCACAAGCAGAATGATCTGAACTCAGATCCCAGATCCCATGCAAAAAAAAAAAAAAAATGCCAGGCAGATATGGCAGCAGTCTGCACTTCCGGCCCTGGAAAAGCCTGGGAAACCCCAGAGCAAAGCCAAAGGAGGTGGAGCAATCCAGGGTGATTCCCACCGTCACCCTGGGACCTCCACAGACACGCTCAGGTGCCTCTTGTGCACACTCCCATGCGCACATACACACATGTATCACACATACATCCATACATGTTCTCAGTGGCTGGGTGGTCCCCAGAGACAAGCCAGGTCTTGGTGTCACCTCCTGTTGCTGGCATGTTGGCATGGCTGGCACCGCTGAGCATCTCCGGGCACCCTTCCAAGACTTCGCCACTTAATCCCATAGACGGTAAGTCTTCCAGAATTCTCCACGTGTCCACCCTTCCTGAGAAATCTCCTACTCAGCCACTTTATCCTCAGCCCGCTGCCCGCTACATCGAGCCTTCCAATCTCAGTATTGAAATTCATGAAATCGCCTCTCTCCGGCTGATCCTAACTGATTAAGGTGAGGAAATGCTATCATTTTGCAGTCCTTGCTGCAGAAACACTTTGGGAAAGGAAAGGCGTTCGCTCAGGGCCGAGGATCTCTTCCAATGTCTTTAGCATAGAAGAAACTCCAGGGTCGATGCACAGACTGAACATATCGGGGTCCCGGACTGATGGAGGGGGAGCCTCCCAGAACCCAGGAGGAGACCACCACACGCAAGCTGCTAGACGCTCACACACCACGCTGCCCCGCGCAAGCTTCTCGATGGAGGCCGACAGCAGCTTCTGGCAGAGTGGCCAGGAAACGACGTGCGCAGCCTGGAGAGGGATGGACAGAGCCCCGAAGGCCTGGGCCTGCCCGAGGCCTGGGCAGGAGTCAGGGACCCCGCTGCTGCCCCTGCACCCCGGGGCTCGCCACCCGCCACCCCCCAGGCCCCGTGGTCTCCCTTCAGGGAGCCATGTATGACCTCGGCTGCCGCCCAGCCTCGGCTGATCGGCTGCTCCACAGCCCGTGCAGCCACAGCATCTCCTCCCACGGGGTGTGATGGCCCAAGAGGAGAATGTTCCAGAGACGCATTTCAGCAGCTCTGGCTCACGAGAGACGCATGCCGGGGACTTCTCCGGGTTTCATCAAGTCAAGCACGGGGCAGACGGGCAGCATCAGCCTGATTTGACGCTGCAGAACTCTAACAAGCACAGTACCATGCCCGAGTACCCACCCAACGTGCCGCAGAGCGGGTTCTCCCAGCTCGCTGTGTGGCAGTCCTTCCAGAGTGGCTTAGGGCAGCGCGACCCCCAGAACGCGAGGCTTCGGGTCCCCTGGCCAACCAGGCAGGTCCGAGAGCTTCTCTGTGGCCGCCGCATGCAGAGAGACAGGTGGGGGAGGGGGAGCATGCTGCTGTGCAGGCTCTGCAGCCTGCCCTGGCCCAGCCGTCTGTCTTCTCTGACCCACGTGGCAGAGAAAGGAGAGCTGGAGACGGAAGAGCAGGAAAGAATCTGCAAGACGCAACTTTGCGGCTTCCCCGACCTTCAGTCCACAGACGCAGTGTGCTAAAAGTATCGTGTCTGAACCCCAGCAGGGCCCAGAGAGAGAGACTATTTGCTCAAGCACTGGATCTAGTGATTTTGGGGGACCTCTCTCTGTTTTCTACAATGGCTGCTGAATGCAGCTCCCCAGAGAGCGTACAGGTACCCCCTCATCTGCTTAAAACCACATCGCTGTGTTCTGCCTGTGGGTGATCCTGACAGCTGCCAGGTGCCGTCTCCCTGTGGATTAACTTGCATTTCCCTAGATAACAGGCAGAGAGTCTTCCGTACCTTTGGTGATTTGTTTATGTAGCTTCTTCGGGAAAATGTTTATTCAGATCCTTTGTCTTAGTCTTCATTGATGTGTGTGTGTCTATGTGTGTGTTATGTGTGTACGTAGTATGTGTATGGTGTGGTACATGTAGCGTGTACATGTGTTGTATATTGTTGTATGTATGTGTTATGTGTGTGGTGCATGATATATGTGGCTTGTATATGTTGTGTGTGTTCACGTGTGTAATGCACATGCATGTGAAGCCAGCCCTGGGTGTGATGCCTCTTCAGGAATTACCCATCTTGTGTGTTGGCATAGAGTATGTTTCTGGCAGGGTTTACCCCAACTAGGGTTAGGCTGGCTGGCAGGATTTTCCATGTGTTTGGTTTGGCCTCACTGAAATCCCACCCAAGGAAATTTAGCTGGAGCATCATTTTCTGCGACCTGGACGCCCACACCGTAGAGCCAATCCTATTCTTCAGCATTCTCTATTGCTTTTTGTACATTAAGGGTATTACTTTCCAAGCGCTATGGGGGAGACGTTCTTTATAGGCCCAGTAAATCACGGGACAGGAACTAATTGAAACTGGCTGGCCGTCCCTCCGTGGGCCGCGCCTGGCACCAGGTAAGCAATCAGCCGGCAATTAAAATGCTAATCCAGGCCTCTCCCTAGTTGGGCACTCTTGCCAAAATGCAATGGGCTGCCAGGCAGGAATTCATAGGGCTGGCCGGGACGGCACTTAATTCAGAAGCCATCGATTTATCAGAGCTGCAAATAACACAGTGGGAGACATTTTCCCAGTGGAAAATAACAACAGCAGCCACAACGATAATAATAAAAGGTCCGTTGTGATTCAGACCAGGTGGGGCTACAGCAAGTCGCTCTGCGGGGGGACTCAGTGCTAACCAGCAACTCGGGTTCAGGCTCTGCGTTTGTGTGCCCAGGGGAGAGGGCGGCGCTCCCCCATCCACAGAGAACGGGGTGTCAACCATGTGTCTGAGGCTGCTTAAAGTGAAGTTATCTTGGGCTGGAGAGATGACTCAGGGATTACGACTTTGCCTCACAAGCAGAAGGTCCTGAGTTCGGATCCCAGGTCCCATGTAAAAAAGGCCAGGTGGAGATGCCAGGCCAGCAAAGTAGGGAGGAGGTAGAAGCAATCCAGGATGATTCCCGAAGCCAACCTGGGTCCTCCACGGACACAGTGTCCTCTGAGACACACAGACGCACAGGCGCACAGACGGACAGACAGACAGACAGACAGACAGACACACACACACACACACACACACACACACACACACACGCGAAGGCGTGACAGAAGCCTGCGAGTTCAGTCAGAGGTCAGAGCAGGGTCTTGACAAGGGGGCTGTGGGACCACCCAGATGAAGCTAAGGAGTCTGAATGCTTCCTTCATCTTCACGGTCATGTCTTTGGTGAGAGTTGGCAGAAACTGCTTCATGATTCTTCTGGAAAATCCTTGGACTAAGAGCGGACGATGGAGTCTATGTCTGACAGCACAGAACCTTCCCTCTTGGCTGGGGCAGGCGAATTCTGGCTTCTAAAGGCTGCGTTGACATGGGACCCTTCAGCCTGCCCACGTGACCTACCTGGGGCGAGGGCTCTTCGTCCGCCCCGTCAAGGTAAAATGCGAGCACGCGGCATTAACGACCCACATCCAATGCCGGGCGTCCTCATGAGGAAGGACCAGCGGGGCCTGGGGCGCGAGGCCACTTGACAACTTAACAACAGAGGTTGAGTTTGAACAGACGTTTCCACAAGCCGAGTGTAGACGCTTGGGGATGAGAGGACGCGGCACACACTTGCCACCCACTAGGGACCGTGGGCACTGTCCCCTCTCTCCTCCAGGGCTCCCATCTAGAAAACAGAGCCACGTAGAACACAACCCTTTCTACATTTGGGCTTCTAGAAAAGTCCAGTACTAGGACTGGCTTCCACTACCACCGGCCGGCCGGGTGCCATTCACTCAGCAAGGTTCTGAGAGGTGGAAGGAAGCCAACCAGAGAAGGTTCTGGATGCCACTGCTGGTCCCTACAGCACAGGGACTCCCCCTCCTCCTCCCCCGGGGTTGTGGTTAGATTCCTCAGGGAATCCCCTCCTTCCTTCCTCCCTTCCTTCTGCAAGTCACCTGTCCAGGGCTTCCTCGCTTTGGGGACTGAGAGGGACGTCCCATTGGAGCCCCATGATGGTGGGAGGGAGCTGGATACTGCAGGACCCCAGAGCCCAGCGTGAGGAAGGCCAGCCCGGCCCCCTCGTCTTTCCTGCCTCCTAAACCCACGTGCTCACGGAACCCTGGCCCCCGACACCGTCCCAGCATTTTAGTCAGAGATTGGCTGACTCAGGACGTCGTCTGTCAGCCTGGGCTCCTGAGAAGCTAAACGCTGGGGCTTCGTTTTCACAGGCCTCGGGGGAAATGATGTCAAACCCCCTCTTCAAGAGCATCATCTTCCTGTCAGATTCCTTGCAAGTGATAGATGGGGCGCAGCCCTGTCGCGCGCGCACTTCGAGACGGGCTCATCTCTCCGCTGAGACCGGCCAGCTTCTGGTCAGCCAAACGCAAACAAAAGAATACACATTCTTCTCATGCCACGTTAATTCAGCCATCTCTCCCAATCTCCAGTTATAAAACTGGTTGGGACAAGGGCACAGGCACAGAATTTCACATTGGTTCCCATTACACTTCGTTTTGCCAGAGGTGGCCAATCAACTACCTCCAGGAAACTCCGAGTCACCCAAAATACACCCTTTGCCAGCCGGCTGTGTGACCCATGAGAGGCGAGACAAAGGAAGGTCCCTTTCTGAATGGCTTGTGGGACATCTGTTTGCGTTGTACAACCCTGTCGCACAGTATTTTCTTGGGCATTTGTAACTTCTCCTCCAATTCCACCACAACCATGGATAAGTTTTGTAGAAGTTGGCAGACCTGATTCTGGACACGTCAAGTTTCTGAGAACATTCAAGAGATTTCAGGGAGGTTGAATATGTAGGTGTGGAGACCAGGAAATGGAGTCTGTCTGTCTGTCTGTCTGTCTGTCTCTCTCTCTCTCTCTCTCTCTCTCTCTCTCTCTCTCTCTCGCTCTCCCTCTCTCTTTGTCCCCCCTCTGCGCCCTCTCTCATCAACATTAAGATAGTAGCATAGGGGTGTTAGGGAGATGGCTTAGGGGTTAAAGACTTTGCCTCATAAGCAAAACGACCAGAGTTCCGATCCCAGGATTCCCATGTAAAAGTTCCAGATGGAAATGGTGACGGTCTGCACTTCCGGCCCAGAAGGTGGAGCCTGGGAAACCCCAGAGCAAAGCAATAAGGATCTGTAGACGATCCAAGATGCTTCCTGAAGTCACCCTTGGGCCTCCAGAGGGACACACTCAAGTGCCCTTTTCCCTTGTACACACACACACACACACACACACACACACACACACACAGCATGTGTGTTCATAAAAAAATACTAATAATTAGGAAAAGGGGACAGGCCCAGATCCCCGCCCATGCAGGGCAGCTGCATGATGCCGGGGCGGTGACCAGCTCACCAACAGTCACTCAGATCTCCACAAGTCCCGGGAGAAGACCATCCCAGTCACACGCTCTGGGCCACAGAGGATTCCTTAGTTTGCCCCTTTAAGTAATCTGCTGGGACTGCGGCCCGCCCCTTGTGGGTACCCCACTCCACCCTCTGCACCCCACAGCCACCCCTGCCACTGACAGGTAAGCACACCGGCAAACGGAGGCGTTTCTCCTCTGTGTCTCCGCAGCCCCAACCCTCGGATGCGCCGTGCAATGCAAGAGCAGACACAAGGGAGTTGCCCACTGCACCCGCACCATCTACCCCCATGACAACGCCCCTTGCAACTGCTCCGTCACCTTCCTGGGTGAAGGGTCTCCTGGGAGGCGGCCTCTCGTGACTGTGTCCGTTCCAGTGCCTTCCAAGGATCATGTGGCCTGGTGGGGTCAGGCACACTGTCGGGAAAGCTGGAGGAGTTAAGTGTGGACGGAGAAGCAGACAGGAGACGGACTGAACTGTTCTCGGAACTAAGCTAATACCCTGTCCTTCCAGGGTAATTCCCACATCCCCACTTCCAGAAGAGAACATGAAGACATTAGTAATCCAACCAATGACCTAAGGCTAATTAAATCAATAGTCCCTGCAAATTAGGTTTTTAAATGAAAGTGTTTTAAAGACCTTTAAAAAAAAAACTGGGATTCATTCCTATGAGGGAGATAATACTTGAGACAAATTAGCAAGAAAGGGAGAGGAAGGGAAAGAAACAAAAATCATTTCCGGTTGTCTCCAAAGTCCATTACCGTTTGGGTATAGAAAGGCTCTCTGCTAGCCACTGAATATGCAGAAATACTTTCTTGATGGTTGCTGTCAATCACACAGCAGTCCACACGGAAAGCCAGCCAGGCGAACTGGCTTCCTTCACTGAACACGTGTTCCCAACGACCGCAAAGACGAGGCCCTGGTGCCTTCTCGCCCCCTACCCCCCACATCTGTAACTGTTCCAGTGATGTGGGCAAAGGCTGGAGTCCTTGAATGTGTCCAGCCTTGAGCAAGCTCCTCGCCTTCCTGAGCTGTGAGTAGCTCGTCGTGCCCGGAGTGGACATGACCTCAGCATGCAGATTTCAAAGCGCGGCTGGCGAGAGAGCTCAGGGGTTAAAGCCTTTGCCTCGCAAGCAAAAGGACCTGAGTTCAGATCCCAGATCCCACGGGGGGAAAATGCCAGGTGGCAATGGCAGTGACCTCTAATTCCAGCCCTGGATCGCAGCGCTCAGAGCAAAGCACTAAGGAGGTGGAGCAACGCAGGGTGATTCCCCGTCGCTCTTGTGCCTTCACAGGGACACTCAGTCCCCTCTTGTTCATGCGCCCACACAGTTCCCCCGCCCACCTGCAAACAGACACGCATGCAGGCACAACGAAGTGCATGACAGAAACGAACAGACACGCATGCAGGCACAACGAAGTGCACGACAGAAACGAAGCGCATTGATAGATTTTTCCCTATGGAGACTCGTCTGAAGTGAGTATTTGCTGTATCCTGCCGCCACAGGAAGGAGACCTGACCTGAGTGTGCACATCCCTGGGGAGTGCTCCTCTGGGAGTGTGCATGCAAGAGGCCGGGCCTTGGGGCTCTGCCCTCAAGGGAGGGCTTCAGAGGGTGTGTCTGGGCCCCACCTCCAGCACCCTGTGTTTGCCCTGATCTGTCTGCCCTCCACGCAGAACACAGTGGGACGCACCAGCGATGAGTCCTGAGCGCATTTTCACCAGATCCTGAACCCACCTGCAAGAAATAACTCCACCATTTATGCCTTGCCCGGTCTAATGCATTTTGGTTTAACAAGGTCACCACCTAGCTTCACTGGGGCGTGTGGTTGTGAACTCCGTGTCAATTACTCACGTGGCTTTAGCTTCCACAGGATGCTGGGTAGTGTCCATACTTCTCATGTCGGGTTTCAATTGTCATTCCAGCTATCTTCAAAAACAGGAAATCAGGGAGGGAAAAGAGTGCCAGGAAACGCCTGCTCCCTACTTCTGAAAGATTGAAACTCCTCCCCCAAACTAAAATGCTCATTTAAAAATGGCTGCACTTGGGCTGGAGAGGTGGCTCAGGGGTTAAGCCTCCGCCTTGCAGGCAGAAGGTCCTGAGTTCTGATCCCAGACCCCACGTATAGACGCCAGGCAAAAGCAGGGGCGGCCTGCGCTTCTGGTCCTGGTAGGGCGGAGCCTGTGAATCCCGGGGCAGAAGGAGGTGGAGGCATCCATGGTGGTTCTCGAATTCGTCCGTGGTTCTACACATATACAGACACACACACACACAGACATACACACACGCGCGCACATACACACGCAAATGCGCACAGTTGAATAAATAATAATAATAAAAATTTTTTTTAAAAAAATGGCTGCACTTGGGGCTGGAGAGGTGGCTTAGGGGTTAAGCCTCTGCCTTGCAGGCGGAAGGCCCTGAGTTCGGATCCTAGACCCCATGTATAGACGCCAGGCAGAAGCGGGGCCAGCTGCGCTTCTGTCCCTGGCAGGAGGAGCCTGTGAATCCCGGGGCAGAGTAAACAAGAAGGAGGTGGAGGGGTCCATGGTGGTTCCCGAATTTGCCTGTGGTTCTACACATACACACACACACACACACACACACACACACGTGCACACATGCACAAATCAATAAAATAATTTTTAAAAAATTTTTAAAAAATGGCTGCACCTTACCAGACCTGCATAATGACTGACTTACCAACATGCCCCCATAGATTAGCAAGGAACTCAAGAGAGATAAGAACGCGGCTCCAGGCGAGTAGCAAAGCAGGCTCTCAGGCTTGCAGGCTCCTTTATTGTAAATATCGAGCTACTTATATACCACACCCAACTTCCCATAAGTCTCAGCGTGAGCTTTTGCTGAGTCGTCCTGTCCGGATTGGTCCCCTCAGCCAGGCGGTTTGGCGTCAGCACCAGGCACAGCAGCAGGTGTAGCTTGGGGAAGTTGCATTCACGCATGCGGCCCATACAGATCATCCCTGAGTGGCTGCTCCCCAGGTGGAGGTATCGTAAGTAATGGTCAGAGACCTTAATACAGGCCTGCCTGGTCCGTTCCTCCTACAACTGACATGCAGAATAATGTCCCAAATAGGCAGCCGACGTGGGCAAAATCTGTGTGGATGTCACGACGGTTAGTATTACCCACCTGGTTCCTAGGAAGGGGATCTCTAGAATAAGGCTGGCCTCAGGGTACATCTGTAAGGGCTTGTGTTCATCGTATCAGCTGATGGGGGAAGACACGGCTCATCGTAGGTAGGGCCAGTCCCGAGGCAGGTGATGGAGAGCTGTATAAAGATGGAGAGGGAGTAGCAAGGAAGATGCATGCATGCATGCGTCAGACACTCTATGCTCTTCACTGTGGAGGTGACCACGTTCTTCACTTTCCTGCTGCTGTGACACCTCTGACGTGATGGGCCTGTGACCTATGACCTGTGACCTGTGACCCTTGACCTGTGAAACTTTCTCCCCTAAGTTGCATGAGTCGGATATTTTGTCACAGAAATGAGTCCAGAAGCTAAAAGAGATACATAAATTGTAATCTAACTAAAATAAACACGTAAGTTTTAATCTCTCTGGTCTTACCTGCTTTTTTAAAAAAAAAAGTCTTGTTCTTATATGCGGATGATTGAACCGATATCCTTATCAATGTATTTGGAGTAGAGGCATTGTAAGAGCCAGAAAATTGAAAAAAGACCTATAAGTGGGAAGATGGGAAGGGACAATTAGGATGAAATGTTTTAAATGGGAAATTTAGGGTCCCAGGACAAGGGTAAGGGAGGGAAAATTTGGGGAAAAATACATAGCAGGGAATGAAGGGATGGGAGACAGGAGGGGCATGGAGATAGGAGAGGCAGAGGGACCCTAAGATTGTGGGTAGTAAGCCCAAAGAAACAGCCTATGCCAGTAACGTGTCAAAAAAAAAGTCTTTCAAAGGAAGGCACAAGAATGGGGAGTCCCTATGCGAGGAGCAAAGACCCTGAGCTGGTCCACTTAGAACCACGGACAAAGTTACACTAGAAGTAGCAGGAATGTGGCACTTCCTGATAAAATGTTGGTTCGAGAGCTCTTAAAAGCCCCAAATATTGGGCTGGAGAGGTGGCTCAGGGGTTAAGCCTCCGCCTTGCAGGTGGAAGGTCCTGAGTTCGGATCCCAGATCCCACGTATAGACGCCAGGCGGAAGCAGGGGCGGCCTGCGCTTCTGGTCCTGGTAAGGCGGAGCCTGTGAATCCCGGGGCAGAGTAAACAAGAAGGAGGTGGAGGCGTCCGTGGTGGTTCGCGAATTCGTCCGTGGTTCTACACATACACACACACACACACACACGCGCGCGCGCGCGCGCGCACATACACACGCATATGCACACAGTTGAATAAATAATAATAATAAAAAAAATTTTAAAAAGCCCCAAATATTAAAGGCTTTTGCCATGGCTCTTGGTTGCTCTCCAAAAACTGTAATTAAGACCCTATTCGTCCGTGGTTCTACACACACACAGATACACAGACACACACAGATACACAGATACACACACACGCGCGCATACATACGTACACATGCACAATTGAATAAATAATAAAAAAAGACCCTATTACTGAAGATGCAACACAAATGGGTCACAGCACATGGGCAAAATGTATCAACTGGAACTGGTGTGAGGACTTTCTCCTTGCTGGACAGCTTGCACAGTACCAAGGAACACTGTAGAAGCTGATGGGGCAAAGAGATAAACACAGGCCCCGTCAACAGCATGAAATCTGTAAGCTGCAATATAAATCACCATAGCAAAAGTGACCACCAGTGTAATAGCGGCATGAGCACCAAGGAGACAACCAACAGCTTTCTGATTGGACTCCAGACCTGCTTCTCAGAATGGACCATCCCTGTTACTGTAAACTAGAACAAGAACCTAAAAAAGATAATGAAATAGATCAGTAGGGAAGACAGCCAATAAACCTATAGGTAGGAAGACAGCACATCAAACTGCTCTGTGGACAACTGCTATTATACCATGGAATGGGAACTTAGAGTGGAAACCTTAGGGTCTAAAGCTGGATGAGTGAAGGGAAATGCACTTATCAGTGGGGAAGCCTGAAGAGAGGTAACTTGATATGTCATGGAGACCTGAGCCCCCACAGTAGTAGATAACCGGGGTCCACAGAAGTATACAGGTGGAAGGGTGGGAGGTAATGGGAGGGAATGATGAAGGGAAGGAAGGAGATAGGAGAGGGGAGGGAGAGAGGGAAGCTGGGATGAATACTCAATATGTTTATGAAAGAAAAAAATTAAAATGGAGAAAAATAGATTATGAAAACTGTCATTTTATGATTGTAAAGATTAGGTTATAGACAACAATGATCTATAACATCTAAGGATTAATTTCTGAGAGACAAATTTAGCTGGAGAAAATTTTCAGGGTTTATAAAGACTGTAATATAGGATTTCATAAGCTGATTTGTGGGCTAAATCATGCCATTGTGATTGCTTTATCCAACAAATGTGTTTTGCATTTAGTATTTTGCCCAAATATGTATGAAACTGAATATGTAAATAAATTCAGAACTACAGTTACAGAAATGAAAATGCCAAAGTATTACAAATAAATAAAATTAAGATACTAAATAATATATGATAGATTTTGGAGAAAAATTTTAGTGATCATTTTGGAAGTAACACTTTGGGAAGTGATTTAGTTTTAAAAATATAGGATGTGTTGGTTGACATTCCTTTATTTAGGCTATAGTTTTCATATTTGTATAGTAGAATGTTTCTGAAAAAATAAGATACAAAATTTAAATTTATTTCTGGTAAACTTACATAGTTCTGCATGAAATATACAAAATATAGAGCACAGCATATATGGCTACCTGCAGAAGCTCTGTACACACTGAGATGAAGATAGAAGGCAGTGAGTTGGGGAGATGAAAGAGGTCAACAGAAAGGGGTAAAAAATGGCAATTGATGATGAAGACAAACATGAAATCATTAGAAAAATACATGGAAATAAAAGGCCTTAAAAATAGTCTCATGACCTCACACCTGCCTCCAAATGGACAACAAATCTCCTTCAAACTCTGTTCTCCCTCTCAGACCATCATTAGAAGCTTCTAGCACCAGCAGTGAGAGGCCAGGACCACTGTGCGTCAGGGCACCTGACTGCGGGCTACTCAACGGAACTTCACGCTGAAGAACTAAGCAAAGGGAATGTTTATTTGCCGTGCGTCCTGAAGGGTAGTCGGGCATTCCTTACGAACCTCCAAGGTCTCTGGAGAGTCTCGCGCCCTGGATTGGCTATCTGTGGAGGCTTTAATTATCACAGACTTGGCAGCTTGACGCTCACAGCTATGGTGCGTGGTTGGCCGTTTGCCGTGTTTGCCACATGGCCACACATCCTGCTTCTAGCGCTACTCGGCTTGCACGCCTCGGCTCACAGCAGTTCCTTCTAGAAGTCCGCCCACAGCCTCGCCCTCCATCCGCCACATGGCCTTCTTCAGTTCTGTCTCCCAGGACTCGTGTGACAAAACCTGCACTCCTCTGAAAGCTCACAACTTAAATCACATCTTCGGAGCGCCTTAAGCAATCAATGCAAGAGAACATTCTAGGCCGGGAGACGATGCCTCCTCTGTCTTCACCCAACAGTCACCGCTCTTCCCACACCGCATTCACAGGAGACTAACGCAGCACTCAGTGCTGCCCACAGGGCAGCAAGTCCTTCATGAATGAGTGCCGACCCCCCACATTCCTCACAGTCACAGCCTTTACTTCTGATTCTAATGACTAGGACTTGGGGTTTTCTTCTGCAAACACAGTACTTGTTGTATACTGTACTCTGAGAAGCCAGAATAAAAACTGCTGGCATGGCAAGGTTGTTAAAGATTTTAATTAGCATGTACGAGTTATGCATGTGCTTATTAGCATATATTGGTTCTGCATATGTTTATTAGCATATATTGGTCGTCCATATATTTATCAGGACATATTAGTGTTGCAGTTTGCCTACGTGCTGCCAATACATTCACAACCAAGTGGCTTATGGGAACAAAGAGCTTTATTCTGGTTTACAATTGTCCAGTTACATTTCTTGGTCCAACTTGGCAGGATGGCTCATACCAACACAAGGGCCAAGGGAACTGGCCACACTATATCCACAGGACTGAGGAAAGAGCAAACCCCACTTACCAGGCAGCGCGTCTGGCCAAGTATATGAAAGGATGCCAACTTCCTTAACCAGCTCTCTCATCTTATCCACCTGCCCAAGGACTAGCCCCACCCACCATGGGCTGGGTCTTCTCCATCAATCAAACACTCTCTTGCAGGTTTGCTCAGGGATTAACTCAATTTCTAATTCTTCATAACTGTGCCCAGAGCTGGAGCCTTCTATTGTCAAATTGACACCTGTGTCTAACTATGACAATTAGCTATGCATAATAGTGAACTAGTCTCCTTCTACCTTCCTGGTGTCGGTGTGTGTGTGTGTGTGTCCATCCCAATGAGTTGAATAAGGGTTACTTACAGATCACAAGTCTCTTACCATGAAGAAAGATATTGGCTTTTATCTGGAAGTTTCCTTCATACTCTGACTTCCAAAGGTTCTGAATGGCGATTTATTCTTTGTTTCTATCAATCTCGTTTTTTCCATTCATCTTATAAATAATTTCCTTGAAACCCCCAGCCTAGGGTTGCCAGCAGAGAATCTCTGCCACGTCCCTATCCAACTAATCTGGTAGAATATGTCTCAGTTTGGAAAAGGCGGATTCAAAGTAACATGTTTTGGGATAAGGACATGGCTTTATTTTAGAGAAATAAGGAAAAATATGGGAATTGTCAGGCCTTGGTGTTTCTTCCCAGCACAGGCCTAAAGCCTGTCCCCTGAGGAAGGTCACAGTAATGCCCAAGGACAGGGGCTAGACACTCTCTCCTAGATAATTCGGGGTTTGCCCCAGGCAGGAAGAATTCTGGGAATTAGGAGTGCCTCTTACCTAGGTTTTGCTTTTTTGGGGGGGATAATTCAAGTTTTGCTTCAGGCAGGAAGAATTCTGGGAATTAGGAGTGCCCTTTACCTGCTCTTAGAGTTTTGTTTTTTTTTTTTTTTTTTTTGAACTAGCTTCCTGCTCTCTGTTCTAGAGAAGAAGCCTGCTTTTTAAGTTTCAGTCAAATACTAAATAGAAATTTCATGTCTAGTCATTTACGATAAGTAGACTTGTTAGCCAGAATGTGTGCACTGATTTTAAGGAAATTAGAATCTTAAAACATAGGTTGGGTAAGATTCCCACCTATGTGGTTCTGTTGGACCCTGAGACCCTCGCCCTAAAATTCACAAAGCAGGCTGGTTCAAGCCCACAGTATAGCCCTTGCTTGTAGTCATTCAGGCATCCATTGTTTATAGCCATCCAAGCATCCATTGTTAGTCATTGCTTAAAACTATGTACAGCCTTGAGCTTTTTACAGGTACTTCCCCACCCCTTAAGACCTCCAGCCCTTCAGTTCTGGAAAAGCAAGTTTGCCCAAAGGGAATTCCATCAATGAAGGTCACCCAGAATGAACAGCCTGCGGTTAAGCAGGTGGACTGGAATGATCACCAAGAGCCAACTCCACCCGAGCTCTTGCCGACCAATGACTGTAAAGGTCATAGAAAATTCCTCAGCTAAGCAACCCCCCCTACCCCAAGACCCCTTAAAAACCCCTTGCCCGAGCTGCTCGGGGCTGCTTCAGTCTTTCCTGCGTGAAAGGTTGCTGGAGCCGCCCGGCGCGTCGTTAAATAAAACCTCATGCTATTGCAGCGAGAAGGGTCTTGGTCTTTCTCTCGGTGGCCTCGTTCCTGACTGAAAGACGGGGGTCTTTCATTTTGGGGGCTCGTCCGGGATTACGAGACCCCCGAGAGATTGCCCCAACACCGGCCTCAGGAGGTATGTGAGCGCTCCTGTCTGTCTTTACTTGTGCTTTGTTTAAGTCTGTGTCTGTTTGTGTTTGATACTGTGTCTGTTTGTTTCCTCTTATGAGGTTCGGGGCGGTCAGTAACTGCGAGACAGACGTGTCATATCGCAGAGAGACCGTGAGGGTTCCAGGGGACGCCCTGGACTCTCTGTAGGGGAAAGGACAGAAGTGTCCGTTCCCCATCTGGTTTTGTCTGATCTGCAGTCTGTAGTTTGTCTGATCTGCAGTCTGCAGTATTTGTGTCTTGTCTATCTTGTCTTGAATCACTATATTAGGAAAAGAACCCAAACTCTGAGTGTTGAGGTAGAAAATTTTGCCTGTGATGATAAAGAGTTACTTCAAATGTTCTAACTTGATTGGTTACTTGGATTTCTTATAATATGTGGGTTTTATGTTTCAAAATAACAAGCTGTGGCCACTATAAATTTCATTGCGCGCTTATGATCACATTTTGGTTTTTGACTCTGTTTACTATTTGGCATGCTCAATTTAAATGCACGTGCACACTTAGGAATAAATCATTTTGATGATGTAAAAAGGCCTGAGTACGTACTGACCAAAATATCTTGTTTTATCTTGAAGCTTCACAAAAAGTGGCATTGTGTTTTTACCTAGGATCTGGTAACATCACTTTTGTAGTTCCTTTAAAAGTTTGTTTTCCCATGAGTAATACCAACATATCTAACAGCCAGAAAGGAAAACTGATTTCTGAAAAATTCATTGGAATTCCTTCATTCTCCTGGTATGTACGAGTTCCCTTTCTTGGGGACAAATCTGCTTTCTAATTCCCTGTTCCCAGGTGTACTCCTATGTTCTGCTATATAATGATTTTTAAGATAAGGTCTACTGCCTCTTTTAAAGGATATTTCTTACAGGATAACTAATGTAAAAACAGCAGGAAACCATCAAATAGAAAGAAATATATATGTATAGTACGTAGAGGTAAAGAAGGTTTTGGGATGAGATATGTTACTTAGAAAGTTAAAGTATGTGCAGGAGGTTTATGAGTTGGTTACTTAAAAAGAATGTTAAAGTATGTTGTGAAGGTTTGTGGGATGTAGAGTTATGAGAAGACTGAAAATAAGAGATGATGGTTAAAGAAAATATTATTTGTTATGTTTCTTCCATGTTATAAAACAAAAGATATTGAGCCTCAGAAATTAGAAATTAAGAATTAAGCTTCATGTACTCAAATGTATTTCAGTTGTCTGTTTAAAGCAGAAAATTGGTTACTTCTAAAATCCCAACTTCTCAAGGACAGTAGGAAGCTTACTAGTGGGGTCATAAATGAAAACTGGAGAAGTCTGAGACCAGGGCCCTCCCTGCCCCCAGGGAGGTGGCCAGCAGGAGAAGCTAAGGCCCCGCCTCAGCTGCAGCTTGGAACAGACTCAAGGCCAACTAGGGAGTTTCTCTAAATCTTGGACTTTACGGTAAAAGAGACTGTGCTAAACCAACCTCTGCTCACCTTTTGGAGCAGGCCTCTCTTGGAGGGGGAGGAAAAGGGCACCTACAAAATGGGGGAGGGAATGTTTTAACCTCTGTATGAATGTGTGAGTGAATGTCGGCCTGAGGTGGGAAACCTGTAACACCTCTGTGCTCGAGTCTGTAGTCCCACGGCGAGATCCCTAAGATCTCTTAAAGCCACGGGATTCGATTGGGCCAGTTCTGCGTTTCCATGGTGATAACATATGGTCTAGGGTGGGATCGGATTAGAATCCGATCGCAAGTCACGAAACAGCTGAACCCACTATGGCTAAGTTATCACCCATGACTCTGCAAAGAGTGTGGCCAGACTGGTACTTGAATGATCTCTCCTGGAGGGATTCCCAACCTTTGTCTGTCTGCGTCGTGTGGTGGGGATCAATGTGACTCTAGCTCTTGGTCTACGTAGTACAGTGGGGATCAATGTAATCTTAGCTTTTGTTAGTCAATGGAAGGGAATTCCTAAAAATGTTTGCCCTGAAGGAAAGTGTTTCAAGTCTGAGACAATGACTATGCTGTTTAAATAGCATAGGGAATACAGGAAGCTTCAGGCATGTGTGGACCATGGACTCTCCCCTTTTAGTGTCATCGGGTGGGGCTCTGGTGGCGTTGGGTGGAGTGCTGGCCTCCCCGGACCACACCACGAGCAGTGTCAGTGGATGTCTTTGCTGACAACACTGTGTATAGTGATTATCAGAACTCTGCTAAGCCACGCGTCCTTTCCTCAAGTCCAGGTTCACTAATTGAAGCCAAAAGAGAGAGATTTCCCCTTCCTGTGTCCAGGGACTATCTAGAAATTGTGAATGCTTAGTTCTACCAACCTAAAAGAGGGTCAAGTCATAGCATATTCTCAGACATGCCCTGTATACATCTTAGACAAGAGATGATCCCAGGAAGATCTTTAAGTTATACTACCATCCAACTAGACAAACAAATGCCAGAAAGTTGAGAGACTATAGAGCTGGACCAAAAGTACCAGCTAGTAATTCAGGAAAAGCTTTGCCTCCCAATGCCCTCAAGACTAAGGTGAAACAGACAGGAATTTCATTTAGCTTCCATGTCAGCCAAAGTTCTTATCTGTCAGAAGTAAAGTTCTTATCTGTCAGAAGTAAAGTTCTTATCTGTCAGAAGTAAAGTTCTTATCTGTCAGAAGTAAACTCTCATGTGGAGGACAACAGGGTTTTCATTTGTTGAGCAAAATAGGTCCCCATCATCTGTAAGGGAGAGGTTGGCACCATCAGGAAGCTTTCATTTCTGTCTTGGAGGTAGAATCCTTTGTTTCTGTTTGTCCTAGGACTTTAAAAATAGGACAGGTGACCTAGGACTTAGTATAAAAAAGAAAAGAAACAGAAAGAACCAGAAAGCAAAGAAATCAGAACTTGACATTTGCCTTAGGGGATAGGTTAAACAGGCACCCCAAGCAGATCAACCCAGGACCCCTCCCGACAGGGGAAAGTGGAAAAAGATGCTTCGAATATGACCAGACTGGGCGCTTTGAGACTGTTGTGAGCACAGAAAGCTTTCATGTGGCCTATGTCCCAACTATGGGAATTTCCACTGGAGGAAGATTGCCCCCTGAACCTCAGGGCCCAGGGGTCGAGCGAGTTCTCTGGTGGAGACCAATGAAATGGCCTGAAGCTCTTAGCTTCCCTCCGATGGGAAAAAGGAGTTTGCCACTGATATCCAGCAAAAGGAAGCCCAAAAGTGCCAGGTTGAGCATCTCGTGAGAACCTTGGGTTTAACGTGCAAATGGGAAGCCTCTTTGTTTCTATGATAATAGACAAGGGAGCACAAAATTCTAGTGCTCAACTTCCTTCCTAGGCTTTTGTCAACTTTTGATTTTACTAAAATGTTTAAGATCAGGAAAATGACAGGCTCATTGCACTCACAAAGTAACTACTGAGATTCCTTATATGCTTAATAGTGATGCTTTTTAGGCATTCCTTTGTTTACATGCCTGAGTGCCCGAATATTCAAGGTTTAGGCTTAATAGAATAAAATAGTTTAGCACTGTTATAAAGTCATCCACGTGGCTCTGGTTTTAGACGCACCAAAGGTATTAAAAGAGAAAATCATAGGTTACAGAAAATGTCAGATAGCATGTAACAAAAGTCTGCAGTTTAAAGACCCTAAATGCTGCATCCTTATCCAACCATTCTGATGGATAAGATTCCAACCTGATAAGATATTATCTCAAGGAAACATTTTCTGGAGAAAAGACATGGCTTATTTAGGAGAGATAAAAAACATAGAAATTGTCAGGTCTTGATGTTTCTTCCTAGTTCAGGCCTAAAGCCTGTTCCCTGGGGAAGGTCACTGTAACCCCATGGGCAGGTGCTAGGAATTTCTTGGTATGTCACAATAACGCCCAGGGACAGGTGCTAAACATTCTTTCCTAGGTAATTTACATTTTGCCCCGGGCTGGCGTGAGCCCTCAGGCCGAGCCGGCCTAGACCCCTTCTGCCCCTGCCGCACCCCTCTCCACCCTGGCCACAGGGGTTTGGGCTCCGTGGTTGTTGACCTCCTCTACTAGAGAAATTAAGAAAACTGGAGTGGTGTTTGACGCCAGCTTGTTCCTGCTGCTTTCCTTGACAGTATTCAGCATCGTGAGTGTGACGGCCTACATTGCCTTGGCCCTGCTCTCTGACTATCAGCTTTAGAAGGGTATGATCCAAGCAATCCAGAAATCAGATAAAGGCCACCCATTCAGGGCATATTTGGAATCTAATGTTGCTAGATCCGAGGAATTGATTCTGCTCTCAGTCATGTGAACTGCACCATAAAAGAACTCAGGTGCCTTTTCTTAGTTGATGATTTAGTTGATTCTCTGAAGTTTGCAGTGTTAATATGGGTGTTTACTTATGTTGGTGCCTTGTTCAACGGTCTGACACCACTGATTTTAGCTGATTTCACTCGTCAGTATTCCTGTTATTTATGACTGACATCCCAAGTGCAGATAGATCATTACCTAGGACTTGCAAGCAAGAATGTTAAAGATGCTATGCCTAAAATCCAAGCAAAATTCCTGGATTGAAGCGCAAAGCAGAGAAATGAAAAGATGCTATCATAGGAGGAATTATTCTTTTAATAATTATATTGCTTAAGCTCACGCTGGGACTTATAAAATGTGGGGACACGTATAGTTAATTGTAAAATATGTTCCTTACTGAAATCAAAAGGAGCTCAATCTTTCTCTGTATATATATAAAAAAATGTAGTCTCTGTTACAAGTATGTGGGCTCAGCCTCTTGGCTATCTGGTGCAGCATTATAGACTGGCTAGATTTGCAAATACTGAGAGAATATTTCTGTTAAGTGCCATTATCCTCAAGCAATGGGATAGGTTCTTGGAAAAAATGTCCTTCCTAAAAGTAAAGCTGTCACAGAAGTTTCAGTAAACGGGTCCAGATTCACTAAGCCAAGAGAGTTGTTTTTGTTCTCCATTCTGCTGACTCCTTGCCTCACCTGATCCAGGGGAGCCCTGGTCTCGAGGCTGCAGCTCTGGCCTAAGGCACCCAAGAAAGACAGTTTATGCTATAGAATTAAAACCAGAGACATAGGTTGGCAAAAAGTTTAATAAAGTTTTTCCCTTGTCCTAAAAGGTTGCCTAAAGTTAAACTCAGTGCTTGACAGAGAGAAAAAGCAATGGCAAACTTAAGAAGTAAACTAAGAAAAACAGCAAAACTCCAGGTGTAGCTCCAGAGCAGCTCCATTAGCTAATCAATGCTGGCTTTTCATTTAGATCAGAGAAATGGTGCTACATCCCTTTGGTCCCCCAAAAGAAGAAGACTTATGTTGCTTTATTTTTCAGAATAAAAAAGGAGGATAATTTAGATTGCTCTGTACAAAGAATCAGTTCGCATTGTTTTGGACAGGTTTTAAAATATGATCTACAGTAGCCAGAGGAAAAAGGTCTCCTTGGCTTTTACACCTTGTAAATGTGTTCTTTTACTAACTCCTGCTTGCTTGTACCCACAGCAAGACTGCTGAGCTTGTTCGGTTTATCTCATGTGCCTTCCCAATTACAATGATCTGGTCCTTCTATAGATTCTGGAGACTCAATTTGCCTGTGTTTTGTCTCTTTTAGACCAACCTTGAGGTAATAAAGCCATCTATCAAAGACCTCTAGACCAACCCAGCATTTCATAGATGAGAATGTCAGACTGCTCTTATTTTCTTCGCCCCGATTCAGCAGGAAGCAGCCAGATCCGAATCATCGCCCTTTATCCCCAGAGCAGTCTGAATTCTCAAATAGGTTTATGGGAAAGTGAGGCAGGATTAGAGCAGCTATGCTGGGATGGGTCTCTCAAGGTCTTTGGAATTCTGAAGAGACATCTCCTACTGCTGGAATCGCCTGGAAAGAACACCCCTGCTGAAAAACTGACTCCAATCCTCCCAGAAATTTACCGCAAGAACTGTGACTAACACTCCATGATTGGAGTGTGCCTATAGAAAAGGGGGGAATGTTGGACCCTGAGACCCTCGCCCTAAAATTCACAAAGCAGGCTGGTTCAAGCCCACAGTATAGCCCTTGCTTGTAGTCATTCAGGCATCCATTGTTTATAGCCATCCAAGCATCCATTGTTAGTCATTGCTTAAAACTATGTACAGCCTTGAGCTTTTTACAGGTACTTCCCCACCCCTTAAGACCTCCAGCCCTTCAGTTCTGGAAAAGCAAGTTTGCCCAAAGGGAATTCCATCAATGAAGGTCACCCAGAATGAACAGCCTGCGGTTAAGCAGGTGGACTGGAACGATCACCAAGAGCCAACTCCACCCGAGCTCTTGCCGACCAATGACTGTAAAGGTCATAGAAAATTCCTCAGCTAAGCAACCCCCCTACCCCAAGACCCCTTAAAAACCCCTTGCCCGAGCTGCTCGGGGCCGCTTCAGTCTTTCCTGCGTGAAAGGTTGCTGGAGCCGCCCGGCGCGTCGTTAAATAAAACCTCATGCTATTGCAGCGAGAAGGGTCTTGGTCTTTCTCTCGGTGGCCTCGTTCCTGACTGAAAGACGGGGGTCTTTCAGTTCCACCTTACTCAGAAATTCCAGAAGTACAAGACTATGCTCTCAGTCCACTGGAACCTTAAAAGAAACTGTGATACCGTCTTACCCTGGCTGAAGGCCAAGGAAGAGACCATCATGCCAGAAAGTCTAGATGCCAAGACTGCCCCTGGAGATGGTATTTGCAATCCAAACTGGGAGAATCCATGTCAGAAGCAAAGGGGGCCGTGTCTTTCCATCCCAAACAGCACTCTTATGAGAAATCACAGAGATGGACCATCTGAGTGCACTCCTACCAATGATCGCCTCCGCCCCAAAAGAGACACCCTTGGCATATGGGGCCTGACTGGACCCCAGGTTTGGAGTATGCATGGTTCACAGATGGGTCATCTAACTGGCAATACGCTTCTGGAATTCCTCAAAGGAAGACATAAGCAACCTTACTATTAAAGGAATAGAAGGATGCTATTATAGAAGTTATTCTTTTAGTAATTATATTGCTTAAGTGTTTTCTTCAGTGCATACCAGCTATAGCTTATGGGCCTTGAGTATTCAAGTCAAGGGCCCCTTTGAGATGTGGTTTAAGCTTGGATAGTAGAGACTACATGAGCTGCATACATCTTCCCAAGTTAAAACCTGCTGCCATGCCTGGTGCCTATGTCGACCTGCCTGACTGAAAGGATCAACCTGGAGAGGACAACAGCCAAAGCTCACGCTGGGACTTATGGGGTGTTGAGGATTCCTATAGTTAATTGTAAAAATATGTTCCTTGCTAAAATCAATAGGAGAACATTCTGTCTCTGTATTTTAAAAGAAAGCAGTCTCTGTTAAAATGTGGGCTCAGCCCCACAGCTATCTGGTGAAGCATTATAGATTAGATAAGTTTGGAAATACTGAGAGAATGTTTCTGTTAAGTGCCTTTGCCCTGAAGCAATGGGTTAGGTTCTTGAAAAAAGGGTCCACCCTGAAGGTGACTTTGCTGATTATCTATTGTGTATGCAACATTCTTTACCCCAAAATTTTCTGTATAAAAGTTGTCACGAAAGTTTCAATAAACGGTTCAGGATTCGCTCGGAAGAGAGGGAGCCGCGTGTGTTCTGTTCTCCACCCGGTCCTGGGGAGCCCTGGTCTCGAGGCCGCGACTCTGGTTTGCAGCAAATCTCTGTCCTACACGTGACTCCCCCAATCAGGGCTCCCGTCTACCATATTTCAGTTGCCAAGCATTTAATCAACCCTCCTGTCAGGAAAGTTTGGTTGCGGATAAATCAAAGGAGTTTCGCAGCAAAAGCCAGGGACCCGCTAACTTCCTGGGAAGAACTTTGCTTTGCAAATATATTGCTTTCTCAGCTATAAACAAGGTCACCAACGGTACCTTTCACCTTGACGAGAGATTTAAAATTTCTAAAGGAGAAATTGCCTTTCAGGCAAAGAGCTCAGCTCATCTGCTGGGATGTTTAGAAAAATAAAGAAAAATCTCCATCATAAATTTGCCCTGGTTAATCCAAGAAGCCCTGAGCTTTGTGATTTGTGCGACCAAACATCTTAAATCTCACTCCTGACTATGGGGCCCTAAACTGAACAGCTTTGCTGACAATAGAAGAAAACAGGATGTCTGGGACCGCAAGACCTTTCTCTTGGCTTTGGCAAAGCCCAGCAGGGCCTGTTGATGGAGGCTGTCGCCTTTGTGTCTGGATGCAGGAATGCAAAGAAGGGCATGCATCCTGTGCCTGTGAGCCTCAGGGAGCCGCGGGCAAGCCAGGAAAAGCAAAGGGCCAGAACAGGTTAGGTTTTCTGAAGACCATAAATGCATGTGAGCGGAGAGCATTTCTTTGAAAATGCCCACAGTGATATTTCCTCAGAATCTTACTCCTCCCATCAAGAGGGGATCTCAGCATACCCCAAACTTGCTACTGACCACTCCATGCAGAAGTGCTACTGAGAAACTTCCAGAGTCGTTTTGGTCAGCGAGTTGTTACTATGATAAAGCACCCAGGGCAGACAACTGTTGAAGAAAGGAAATTCGCTCAACTCACAGATCTGAAGACTAAGGGGCTGGCTGGGGGCATCTACTCTCTGTCAATGGGGGCTTCACTTGGTAGGAGCTTGAGGGAGAGGAAGCAAGAAAGAGATGCAGAGGTCACGCTCGGCATCTATAACAGGAGGGAGTCCCGTGAGAGCTGGTCTCCAAGGATGGTATCCTGTGGCCCAAGAGTCTCCCATCAGACCTTCTTACATGGTACAGTTCCGCCCTCATGGGCTAGCTCCTCTCTGGAACTGTAAGCCAAATAAACAACTTTTCTCTGGTAAGCTGGTCGTGTCAAAGTTTTGTCTCACAGCAAAAGAAGCACATAAGTGTGACCCCAAGCATCTCACTTCCCGTGTTCACTGCTCCTCCCCCTTTCCAATCTGTCCTCCATACCAGAATGAACTTTCTGTGCAGCTATCAAAGGAGTCATCCTTCCTCGGAATTCTTTACTGACCCCCCCCCCACTGTCTATATGAGACCTCAACTTTGAATAACATCGAGACCGCAACGAGATGAATCCAGCTTTGTCTCCAATCTTGCTGAGCTCCAAGCCCCTCCGTCCCGTGTCACCACCATGTCCCAGTGCTACCTGCCTGCGAGACTCTTCTAGACAAAGGCCATCTCATCCAAAGTCCTGCGGAAGACCACCCCTTCCCAAGCTTCCACTGCTTACCTTGTAAGTTTCAGGGACTTCCTGAGACTTGTAAGTTTCATTGACTTCCTGGGTCTTAGTAAGGAAAACCTTACAAAACCCTTCTGAGAGGGAAGGTTTTGATTCAAAGGAAACAGCTACACCACAAAGGCAGTCACCAAAAAGAATATTCACATAGTCAAAGCCCATGAGAACTTCGCAATATCATTACTCATCGCAGAGATGAGCACTGAAGACGTACTTGATATCGTAGACACCCACCGCCAGTTAAATGAACTGATAATACCAAGTGTGGGTGAGACTGAGAAACAGCCATGTCACTACTGATTCTGAACATGCAATTATACTTAACAAAAATTGCCAACTCCAGGTCTGCTTCTATGCCCAAGGAAAATAAGCACATTTCTCTACTTAAAAGGAGATGTTCGCCTGTATTGTAGCTTTATCTGCAATGCCCTAGGCTGGAAACATTCAACGGCTCTTTCACAGTAGCACGGGCCAAAGTTCCCATGTGCACTGTACACAGGCACAGTAGAGTACAGTTAGCCATGAAAGCAATTGTGATAGTTAAACACACCCGGTATTAACCAAGCTGGCTGAGACCACCTCTGGAAACATCAACTGAGACTACTTGAAAGGATTGTACACGCCCCAGAACCTATCAGAACCTCCAAAGCTCTCATAGGATCCTCCCTGTACTGCATCATATAAAAAGGAGAACAGATGCCTTCTTGCAGCTGTGCTAGGAATCGTTCTTCCTTCCGGCCACCCGGTTTCTTCGACCTTCTAGCCTTCCATTAGACTAAGACTCTAGGAGTTCTCCAGCCTTCAGCCATCACCCACTGGACTACCGAACTGAGCATCGTTGGACTACCTCGGCTACTGGGAGCCATCATTGACTACCTCGGCCATATCTGTAAGCCAACTCAATAAATTTCTTATATATATTTTATATATATTCATTCATTCTGTGAATTCCGTGACTCTAGAGAACCCTAACTAATATAGCAATGGACGAATCTCACAGTGTGGGCGAATCTCACAGACACAACAAACAAACAATACAAGCATAATGCTGTGTAATACACTGACATAATTTACAGGCACTTTAAAAACTGGCAAATTAATGATCATTGAAAGAAGAAAGTCAAAAATGATAGCATGAAAGCTACTTTCAGGCTCAACTCACTAGATTAGAGCTACTAGGACAGCAGATGGAGTAAGTGTAAGTTTCTGTGTGTGTCTAATGAGGGGTCTGGAAGAGGTGGGGAGATGGAGATTTGACTGGGTAACCTGGATAAGGAAGATTCACCTGCATTCAGTGTGGGGCTCCACGAAGGGTATTCTCCTTCTTCCTCTTCCTCCTTTTCCTCCTCCTCCTTCTCTTCAATTGGAACTTCCTTCATCGCTGACCTTCCCGACCAGAATTCAATGCTCTCTGGCCTTCAGACTCCAGATCGTGGATTCCATCACTGTCGCCAAATATCCATCCAAAAGGCGCCGTACAGAAGGGAGGGTTTATTTTTGCCTCACGGTTTCAGAGGGTTTGGGTTCGTCCGATGGGGAAGCCAGGAGATTGGCTCCTTCTGTGGTAGCAGAGGCTCCTCCCAAGAAAACACTGAACTCAGGCCAGAGCACAAGGTGGCATCACTTTGAAAGTCCCACATCTAGTGCCCTCTGGTGAGAGCCCACCCAACAGAGGCTCCGCAGCCCTCAAAGCAGCGCAAGGTGGAACCAAGCATTCCAAGCCGAGCCTGTGGGGGCTTCTGAGAAGCAGACCCAGGACTCTCACCAGCGCCACCAGTCCTCAGGCTCTGGCCTGAGAGTTTCAGCACCAGCATCTGTGGTTCTGAAGCCTTTAGACTCGATCGAGCAACGGTCGTGGGTCTCCGACCCTCCATCGTCGCTGTGGGCCATCAGCCGTCAGCCTCCGTCTGCACTTCACCTCTGGCCTGCATCTGCCATCTGTCTATCTGTCACCTATAAAACTACCATCCATCTACCTGCCTACCTATCACCCATCTACGTACCTATTTATCATCTGTCTACTTATCTGTCATCTATCAACTATAAAACTATCATCTATCTAATCTACTTATCATCTATCACTTATCTATCATCTATCTATCATCTATCACCTATCATCTATCTACCTCTCCATAATGCATCTACTTGTCATCTATCATCTATCATCTATCAACCTATCATCTATCTATCATCAACCTACCATCTATCTATCATGAATCTACCTACCTATATCTCATCTATCTATCATCTATCTATCTATCATCTATCAACCTATCATCTATCTATCTATCATGAATCTACCTACCTATATCTACATCCCCCACTCCCAGTTCCCCCACGCATGCGAGCAGTGTCCAAGACGCTAGGTAACAATTTCTTTTTAAAGCATCAATCTGAAAACAATCACATGCCGTTAGTGGAGGCGAGTGGCGGCTCGTAGTAAATCCGTTCAGAACACGTGTAAGAACCACAGCACAGGGGCATGGGGGATGCGGGGTCTGCTTCTCATGTGGGGCGTTCAGGGAAAGCGGGTCATCCCGGCAGGTTGGGTGCGTCTCAGGGGAAGACACGCTCGCCAGGGGGCCTCGGAGATAGTCCCGGGCTGGGCTCCCTTCTTGGAGGGGCTCTGAGGCTCACGAGCTGACAGCACCCACAGAGCCCACAATGCCGGCTCAGACCACCTCTCGTACTCGCCACGGTCCCCAAGCCCAGCTGTACTCAGCAACACGCAGCCGAGGGCCACTGTGCCCAGCGGACAGAGGTAGGGGCACGTGCCAGGCCTGTTCCCTGCCCTCTCACAAAGCGGGTGCAGCCCCTGCTGCCCCTCCCCAGACCCCTCGTCCCTGCAGCTGGAGTCCCTCAAAGACCACAGGCTGAGCGGGACTCGGCAGTGGACGGGCTCAGGCTCTTCCCCGCGCCTCACCCATAGGGCAAGACCCATCCCCCCCTGGGAGAAGAAACTGCAGGCAAGAGCAGTGGAGCAAGCTTCGCCGGCAGCGGTGTGGCACGCGCACAGCCGACGGCCCCTGTTCAAAGGCTCGCCCCGCTCGGTCCACATGTGAAGGTCTGCGTCACGAGCTGGACCCTCAGGACCCCGCACTCCCACCCTCGCTTGCTGCTGCTGTTCCAGGGAGGTCCTTGGGGCAGGCAGGTGCCTTGGCATGTTGTGGTGGACCAAGAAAGCTCTGCCCAGAGTCCTGTTCCCCATGGCCGCGCGGGTCCCGAGGTCCGCTCTGCTACTGTGCAGGCCTCCTCCTGTCCCTGGACTCGGCGGCTACTGCTTGTCCTTCTGGTCCATGGACATGCGATTGTCCTCCTGGGGCTCAGACTATCTGAAAGCTCAGGGGACGGGCTGGCCCAGCACCCCAGCATGGTCACACGCAGGGCGAGACCTCTCCCAGGGCAGCCCTCCTCCCTGCCCCATCTGTGGGGCCCTGCTCTGGCAAGAATGGAACCCGTATGGTCCAGGGGAGGTACGGGTTGCTTTTCTCTGCAAAAGAATGAATTAGTAAAGTGGAAGAAGAGTTTTGAGAAATGTTTGCATCTATTATCATTTCATCAAACAAAACCCAATAGGGACAGGTAGATAGTTCTTGTTCCCACAAAGTATTTGCCCAGTGTAAACTGTGCTTTTTTGAGACAGGGTCCCAGGTCGGCCAGGCTGGTGACAAAGTTTCTGTGTAGTCAAAGATGACCGTGAACTCCTGGTCCTCCTGCCTTCGACTCCGAAGGCTGGGATCACAGGGTCATGATGTGTCCGCTGGCCTCTCTGGACACATCTGAGGTGCGGGCTCTGACCTGCTCTTTGACTCTCACACATATGGCTCCTGCGAGCGCTTTGGGACGCGGCTCTCCTACCCTGTGTGCGCATGTGCACGTCTGAGTTTATGCCCCGCGTGTACCTGGAGAGCACCCAGGCAGTGCCAGCGAGTCGAGGAGCTCCTTGCGCAGACCCACCCACCCCGGGCGGGGGCGGAGGCTGGGCAGGATCTTTGGCACCTGCCTGCGGGGACGGATGATTCCGTAGATGGGTGTCTTCCCTTCAGGCTTGCGCCAACCCAACCAAAACAAACGCTAAGCGGGATTAGCAAAGTCTAATCTACCCCCCAAACTCTGAGTCTCTCTTTCAACGAATGAACAGATCTGTATTATTTTCAGTGACCTGTATTCGATGTCGGTTTACTGTGGGCAGACAGGTCTCCCTAGCATCTGGCACGCTTGTGTTGTTCAATTCACTAAGAGGTGTCTCCTGCCATCTGGTTCACGTGGATTCCTGGCCAGGAGGATCACTTTTACGTTTATGCTCTACCTTCCAAGGAAGTGTCGTGTTCAACTGCAAAATGAATCTTAGGACTCGTGCAGCCAGGACCCTCCCTCGTGGATGAGCGAGCAGGGCTGGGGATGGGTGGTCTGACGGAGGCTGGAATGGGAACTCCAGAGGAATGAGAACGTTAGAGCTGCCTCACCTCTACGCCAGGCGACGGGATGCTGCTGTTCTCGCCGGCGGGTCCCTGTGTGGCGTGTGTCACAGTCAGGCACAGGTGTCAACTCGACAGTGGAGGGTTTGAGCTCTGGGCACATTTGTAGAGATTTAGTAGTTGGGCTCAGAGTGAACCTGCAGGAGATTAGCTGATGGGGAAGGCCTGGCCCATGGTGGGTGGGACTAGGCCCTGGAATAAATCATGGAGAGCTGGTTGAGAGAGTTGACATCCTTGTGTTCACTTGGCCAGACACGCTGGTCTGGCAAGTAAGGATCGTCCTTCTCTCAGCTGTTGTGTAGAGATGGTGTGGTCAGTTCCTTCGGCCCTGGTGTTGGTGCGTGATCTCCCGTCAAGCTGGACTATGAACTGTAAGCGGACTTTCCTAAGAAAATAAACCCCTTGTTCCCTTAAGGCGTTTGATGGTGACTTATCAGCAACCATGCAGGCGAGCTGCAACAGGGTCCCTAGGGACCTTCCAGGAACCCAGAGAGCTCAAACACCCAAGGCTCTCTACATCCAGGAGGGTCTCGTAACTCGGGTGTTGCAAGTGCGGCTCACCAAGGAAACAACTACTTGAGCTCTTAGTGAACCGGCCTGATCCTGTTCTGCCTGCCAGGCTAGGTGCTGGGGAGACCTCGCATTGCGCTTCACACACACAGCCCGGGGGACGCCTACAGGTGCAGGGGGGGGTGGGGGGGGGCAGGAGGACAAAGGACCATGCGATTCCCAGCGTCCCGTGCAGCGGGCTGCAGCTCTCCTCTGAAAGGCTCTTTGTGGGCGAAATGAAATGGAAGCAATTAAACAATAAATAACGAATTACTGGCCCGTCGGGGGCTCATGGGGTATTGATTCATGTCCTACAAGCATAAATTGTCATCCTTTTGACTTATTTGGGATTATATTTCACCACTAATTAACGTTCGCCCGGGGGCAGTCCCTTGAACGTAAAGATCCAAGGGGCGAGGTTTGGTGTGTGTCGAGGTGCGCAGCAGAAGCCGCATGGCTCGATCCCGGGTCGGTGGGCGGTGTGTCCGCCTGGCCGCTCAGCGGATGTGCGCCCGCGTTGTTGTGCTTCTTTAGAAGCCCTGAACAAACACCCTTTAATAAAATGGACAGAGCCCATTATCACTCAGGGCGGCTTCAGTGTTGATAGAAAGCTGACCGCTGGGTATTTTTCCCCTAATGGTACGACAATCAAATCTGAATGGAAAATACCACAGTGCCAGCTCTCATTTGTGCTGATCATAGAACGCCTCGTTATTTGAGAACAGATTGCTTCCACGGGCCCGGCAGAGGCGCCGCGCCCTCGGTTTTGCCTTATTAGCGATTGCGCCCCCATGAATCTTAATACCGTGTGGTTTAAATGCAAACGTTAAATAATTGCTGTGCTGAGGGCTGCCATTGAGCCGGCCGAGAATATCTGACTCTGGGCACAAAACGAATGTTTTCAAGAAAAAGCTGGTGTCTTATCATTTATTTCGTGTAGGAGAATTAACCGAGAGGAAAGCACACCACAGCCATTTCCTATTCTCCCGCACGTGGGGCGGAGGAACCCCACCCCGGCAGGAGGGGAGGACGACCACATGTCGGCCAGCCGTGCCAAGCAATCGTCCTCCCCCACCACGCGGGGGGTTCTGGGTACGCTGTACATTCCAGAGCGGATGCTGCTTAGGCAAAGTGTGTGTGGTGTTGTGAGAAGAGATAGAACAGCATGTGAGGACTATATTCTGGCGAACATGTCATATTTGTGCTGTATATTTAATGTTATGTTGTATTTTCTCATGTTTGCATTTGTGTGTGTATGCATGCATACACGTGAGTTCATGCATATGGTGTTGACTTCCACAACTGTGTATAGTTTGTATTTGTGCTTTGCTAGGGCCTGGCATGTGTATGTATTGTTTGTTCGTTATATCCCTGCTATCGTTTGTGTACAGCGTTGATAACCTTGTTGTTCCGACCGATGTGATATGTCGCATTAATTGTGGTGGCTTATTTGCTTTTGGCTATTGTATGTGCATTGTTTATGTGTTTACCGCAAAGCAATTTCAGATATCGCATGTGTGGTGCCTTACACCATGTTACTTTGAGTGGTAGGACGTTTCGTTAACAGGACAGCTCGCTCCAAACATTTATTGTGCTTCCTTTACTCCAATGTTGTGCTTGCTGTGTTTCCTATTTCGCCATTTCATTACAATCATTTGTATGGTGCATTGAGGTCCGCTCTGTACGTTTTATGTGTATGCTATTTGCCATCCCTTCGCATGGCTTCTGTATTGTATGCATGTAGTGCATGTGGCATGTTATTGTCAGAGTGTGTATACTCGTCGTGTATTTGCTCAGGCAGGCCCATTCCGTGTGTAGCATGTTGTGATTCCATGCACATTGCTTCTCCTTTGTGGCATTCACATGCCGCTCTGCTGCGTGCATGTGTGCTCGTTTGTCTGTCTTGTTTCTTGACCCTCTATTTTTAGCCCTTTTTGCTTTCTTGTTGTGTTGCCGTGAAACTGGTTTTGATGCCATGCTGTGGCTTTTTGCTCTGACCATCAACTTGTCATCTATTATCCATCCGTCCTTCCAGCTTGAGCTTTTCGCCACTATAATTTCTCCCTTTCTCGCCTCCTAAACTTATATTTCGCCGTTCCCTTTCATACTGTATTTTCTTTCTTTTGTGTTCCAGCCTTCCAGTTCTTTATCTATTCATCTTTTTTTTTTGGCCCGTCAGTATCTCATGGTTTTGGGGTTTGAGGGTGGGAGTTTTTTATCCCCCCCGTAGCAGGCCCGCTCCTGCACACCATTAAAAGACCCCCGCCACCCCCCCGCCCGCGGGCCACCCCCCCCCTGGGGACACAGCCCGACAAGGGCCCCCTCTTTGGGCCCCATGCGAGAAGGTCACCAGCCCCCCCCAGAGGCCCTTGGAATTGTTGGAGCTCAAGGTGGCCTCCGGTTGGGTGGGAGTCTGTCAAAGCAGCAAGGCCCCCACCGACTGCTTCGGGAGCCCGCAGACCCCCATCAGACCATAGAAGAGTGGCATAAGCAGCCAGCCGTGTGCAAACCCCCCTAGAGGGCCAATCCCCAAAACCAAAACAAGCGACTTGAAAGCCGTCTTGAAGAGAGGCCAACATGAGCTATGTATTGATCCATAGATGCTCAAGTGCCCAAGAAAAGACGTCTTGGGCCAAAGAGAAGTACTGCGTGTGAAGCGGGCAGCACAATATGTTCTTCCTCAGAATGCCACTCGACCACTCCTCCGGCCCACTGCATGGAGGGAGCATCTCCAACTGTCTGCCACCAAATCCTCATTTGACAAACAGCTCCGCTAAGAGCCGAACAGGACCAGAGCACACATACGCAAAGCGCAAAGGAACCCCCCGACCACACCAGTACGGGACAAGTCTGGGTCACTGCTCAAGCCGCAAAGCCAAACAAAGCATGGAAGTCAGAGATGGCCGCTGTCGCACATCACGAGGTTGGGACCAGGGTGCCGGCAATCCGAGGGGTAAGGGGAGGGGAAAAGCCGGCGCGGTCTGCAGGTGGAATCAGCTTGGAAAGTGAGGGGAAGGGGGTCGTCCCACAGGGCGCCAAGGTGTCGAGTGGATGCCTTCATTGGTGGATTCGACATTATCTGAGACAGGTCCTCCTGGACCTCCACCTGCCCCACGGCTAGATTGTAGCAGAAAAAATTGATCTGACAGGGACATTAAAGCAAGGTCTCGGCAGATATCAAAGAATGGAAGGGAAATAGAGTGAAAAACAAGACAGAAGAGCCTAGGACATTGACGGGAAAAGTGAACGTAGGAAAGCGGGGAACATGAAGAAAACGGGGGAAGGGGGGGAAAGACCTGGACGGCAGGGACGGCATGAGGAAGTAAGGTAAGGAAGGAATGAAGGACGGACGGGGAAAGTAAGGTCCGGAAGAGGCAGTGTGAAGTCATGAATTTGCAGGCCGACGGAAGTCCTGACTGGACGAATGAAGCTGAACGGAGGAAGGCGTAGGAAGGCCGTCATCTTTCCTGCTCCTTCTTCCACTTCTGGCCTTCCTTCCTTCCTTCCTTCCTTCTTCCTTTCCTTCTTCCTTCCTTCCTTACTTCCTTCCTTCCTTTCTTCCTTCCTCTCTCTTTCTTCTTCCCTTTCTTCCCTCCTTCCTTCCTTTCTCCTCCTCCCTCTTCCTCCTCCTTCTGCATTTCTGTCCGTCCGTCCGTCGTCTGTCCGTCTGTCTGTCTGTCTGTCTCTCTCTGTGGGGGCACTATGTGTGATGTGGAGGTCCAAGGGATTCTTTGGGATTCATCTTGGATTGCTTCTACCTCCTTGTTGTTTTGCTCTTGGGTTTCTAGGGCCGGAAGTGCAGGCCACCACTACTTTTTTTATGTGGTCTCTGGACTCAGGTCCTCCTGCTTTTGAGGCAGAGGCTGAACCCCTGAGCCACCATCTCTCCAGCCCAGATGGGTACAAATGTGTCTTGACCCAAGCAGATACCTCATCGTGGGACGAGGAGAGGTAGCATGTCAGAGTTCTGGATCCTCAGTCTTACCGTGACATCTCTATGGATTGTGAAGGAAGTGGGCAAGGACGTGGAGTGACATTGAACCCCCAAAGGACGATGTAGCCCCATCTCCCGAGAGACTCCTGAGTCTCCTGTTACTTGGTCTTCTGGACTCTGCTTAGAGTTACTGGCCGAACATAACCCGTGATGACATGTCCTGCGTTGGGCAAGGAAGCTTTCCAGGGGACCAGCTACATCCTGCCGTCCACTGGACACGCGAGGGCTGAGCCTTTAAGCACACTTGTGAGAAATTAGTAGTTAAGTCCTGACAGGCCTGTGGGGGGTCGTCTAATGGATGAAGGAAGACCCCGCCCACGGGGTGGGACCTTTCTCTGGAGAGGTGGATAAGAGCTAGTTCAGTAGTGTGGCATACTTTCTGGTGTGTGGGCATGCAGGCAGTCTGGCAAGTGAGAAAGGGGTCCCCTCTCTCAGTAGTTCCTGGATATGGTGTGGTCAGTTCCCTGGTGTTGGTGTGCGCTCTCCTGTCTAGCTGGACAGGATGAACGTAATCAGAATGGAAGTAAGAACAACCCCATTCTCCCTAAGCCGATGGTTGTGTTTCACCGGCAACGGGAAGAGAAGCTGGCGCGCCCGGCTAAGCCAGGACTATGATGCTGGCCACAAATCTCACTTAACAAGAACCAGCCGAAGGCTTTGGCTCTGAAATTAAAGTCAGAGATTCAACTCACCCCAGCGCTTAAAGGCCCTCCAACGAAGTCATTACAGTTTTTCCCTAGTTTAATGGTCTTCGCATTGTGCATGCATTTGCTATTTCAAACAAATCTCCCTGGTCCATCCATGTAGAGTGGCCTCTTAGCATCCTGTCAAGCCTGTTTCCGTCTCGCTGCGAAAGCCAAAACTCTTCCACTGGGGCTTGAGATCTGGCTCCACCCCCCCCCTGTCTGTCAACAGCTGGGCTCTGTCAGTCATTCGGCCAAGCGTGGCTCATCAGTGGAGGCAGAAGGCTGCAGGTGGGCACATTGAGGCCTCTCCATCCCCCGGGGGAGTGGAGGCTGCTTCTCGAATCAGCTCCTTG
>JALPQD010000367.1:42794-56163 GCA_023101885.1 Typhlomys cinereus | reverse complement strand
CTTCTCGAATCCAGCCTCTTGGGGATGATGATGTCGCTTGTAGGCGATGCTGCTTCTTCAGGGCGAGCCCGAGTCCAACGTGCTGTCCATCTGAAGCACAAAGCGATGCTCGCCGCGTCCGTATGTTAGGAGACTTCTGCCCTTCCCGGCTTCCCTTTGGGCTGGGACTTGGGAAATGAAATGGTGGAAGGAGTGGGGAATGAGGAAAAATGAGAACATTCTAATTTTTTTTATTTATTCAATTGTGCATGTGTGCGCGTGTATGTGTGTGTGAGTGTGGTGCGTGCGTGCGTGTGTGTGTGTGTGTGTGTGTGTGTGTGTGTGTGTGTGTAGAACCACGGGCGAATTTGGGACCCACCATGGACGCCTCCACCTCCTCCTTGTTACTCTGCCCCGGGATTCACAGGCTCCGCCCACCAGGACCAGAAACGCAGCCCCCCCGACCCCCCCTCTGCTTCCACCCAGCATCTATATGTGTGGATCTAGGATCTGAACTCAGGACCTTCTGCCTGCAAGGGAGAGGCTTAACCTCTGAGCCACTTCTCCAGCCCCAAGAACATTCTAGAAAGCAGCATGCTCTGCATTTGTAGCATACTTGTGAAGTACTAACGGGATAGTGTTTGAATTGTCCTGAGTGGCTAAAAAGGGACGTTCCCTTGAAGGAGGCTGTTGAGGTCAGTGGCGGAGTTCTTCAAGTGTGGTTCCGATCAGCAGTGTTTGTCTCCTGTAATATCTAAAGTGCAAAGCAAGTTAGTTGCTGACATTTACCCTTCAGCGTCTGTCCTCTGTGGATTTTCTGGGAATTGGAAACTCACCCACGAAGCTTCATCCTTAGCTAGCAGCAGCTGGAGTCAGCTGGCCGAGGCTGGCTGGGGCTGGGAGGGGACGGCATCTCTCCTGGATGTTCATGTGTCCTGGTCCCCCAACTTCCCCTCCCTCCTGGCAGGATCATGATTAGTTGATAGACAGTTCAGGACAGAGGGTTGGAGGCCGGACATGTGGCTCAGGAGAATGGTAGAACTACATCTACTGACAGCCGTGGAGCCAAGATGGAGAAGAAGAGGAGGAAGAGGAGGAGGAAGAGGAGGGAGAAAGGAGGAGGAAGAGAAGAAAGAAGAGAAGGTGAGGAGGAGAGGAAGAGGAGGAGTAGGAGGAGGAGAGAAGGAAAGGAGAAGGAAGAGGAGGAGGAAGAGGAAGAAGAGGAAGAGGAAGAGGAGGAAGAGAGGAGGAAGATGAGAAGGATGAAGAGGAGAGGAAGAGGAGGAGGAGGAGAGGAAGAGATAGAGATGGCAGAGCCCTTAGCTTTCTCCTCATGCTGGATGGTTCTGGGTATATCATTGACTCCCTTATGATCTAATAAGATACGAGAGATTATTTCAATTGTTTTGTATTAGTTACAGTCCTGGCTTTGATGTGGTCTTATTTATTTATCAATTTATTTATTTTTGTGTATGCAAGACATACTTGCGTGTGTATGCCTGTGGAAGTCCAAGGATGACATCAGGAGTCATCCTGGATGGCTCTACCTCCTTATTACTTTGCTCTGGGGTTTCCCAGGCTCCGTCTTCCAGGATCAGATATACAGACTCCTGCCATTTCTGCCTGACATTTTTATGTGGGATCTCAAGATCTGCATTCAGGGACACCCGGGCCGGCTCCCAGTATGGTCTCTGTTACAGGGTGTTTCTTGGGCTTCTCAGGTAAATGTGGATTCTCTGTCTGTTGGGCAGAATATTCCGTAGATATCGGTTAATTCCTCTGATCTGCACTCTGGTTTCACGCTGCAGTTCTTGGCTAAGTTCCGGTTACAGGGCTGTTTTAGCCGCCGTTCTCTAGAGGAACAGAGATGGTGGGTCGATATTATAAAGGGGATTTCTTAAGTTGCTTTAGGAGAGGGGTTGTTGGGTGGTCCAGCCATGGTCTCTGCACCTTGGTGAGGCTGAGAGCTTGGTACAGAAAGGAGCCAACCCCAGCTGATCTGGCATTGAAGGGCCGGAGACCGTCCTTCAATCCACGGAGAGTGGAAGAAGTTGGATTCCAATGTCAGTGAGGCCCAGCGGCAGTGGCCACTGCTACACACGTGCACGTGCACACGCATGCACGCATGCACACACACACGCATGCGCGCACACACACACGCCAGCAAGAAGCGAGGCGAGTAGGAAGCGGGGTGCCTTTTCCTTACACCTCACTGTGGCTGATGCTCACCGGCCTCCGGCTCTGGGCGAGGGTCGCTTCCCTGAAAGGTCTTTTTGTTTGCACGTCATTTCTTCCTCTAGATTTTGAGATTTCCTGCGCGGTTGGCTTGGATGGGCTCTCTGCTTTGAGCGTTCCTCTGGCCCCTCCCTGTGGTGCTTCTCTCCCCGGAGCGAGGCTAGTCGGGCTGCCTGCGCGGCCCACGTTGGCTTTGCGCAGTGAGATTGCATGAGCCCCCAGCCCTGGCCAACAGCACGAGTTCTTAGATTTGGCCTCTTGGTCATTTCTCGGAGTGGCTGAGTGCTGTCCTCCATGGCTGATATTTATTTACTTATTTATTTGTATGTGAGTGTGTGTGTATGTGTGTGTGTGTGTGTGTGTGTGTGTGTGTGTGTATGTGTGTGTGTGTGTGTGTGTGTGTGTGTGTGTGTGTGTGTGTATAGGAGGGCACTGTGTGTCCCTGTGGAGGACCAAGGGTGACTTCAGGAATCATCCTGGATGGCTTCTACCTCTTTTTTGCTTCACTCTGGGTTTTCTCAGGCTTTGCCCACCAGGGCTGGAAGTGTGTTTCCGCCCGGCATTTTTATGTGGGATGGAACTAAGGACCTTTTTCTATCGAGGCATAACCTTACCATCTGAGCCATCTCTCTAGCCCCCATGGCTGATTTTTAATTCTGCTTTTAATTGCATCCTGGGGTTTGTTCTTCGCTGTGTGACCTTCTGTCCTTACCTCCTGTTAACAGCATTTGAGGACCCCCTCACTTCTGTGCTCAGAACCTGATTTCACGTCTCGCTTTTCTTTCTCGCATTTGCTCATCTATCTTTGTGTGGGATTGTGTGCGATTGTGTGTGGAGGTCAGAGGGCACCTTGCGCAAGTCACTGTGTGGTTTCTGGGGATGGAACTCAAATCCTTAGGTTAGGCAGCAAGCTCCCTTCCCTTCTGTCATTGGTCATCGTCTCTGGGCAGACCCACCAATTGTGGGCATTGCTGAGCAAGTGAAACTTTCTTAAGTCCTGGTTCCAACTTGTTTCTGTGGGGTCTGTGCACATGGTGCCGAGGACATCTAGTTCCGCCTGCTCTTTACCCTCCCTCGGCTGTGGTTCCTGGTGGCTCTGCCCTCCTGGCTCCTACCTCGCTCTGCCAGCTGCACCCACCCATAGTGTCTGCATGCCAATGTGAAGAAGGATGCTCGGCCCCTCGCCCTGTGCCCAACCCCTTGCCTTGCGCCCGGTCCCTCGCCCTGCGCCCAGCCCTTACTCAGTGTAGCTGTGCCCAGTGCCAGCCTTAGGACGCCGGGCATTTCAGGAGCCCTGGGCTTCTGAGTGCCGCAGCAATAAGCGTTTGAAGTCACTTTCCTGCAGGCCTTTGGGTTGTTTTTAGTAGCAGACTGAAAAGGAAGGGACTTCTGAGCACCTGTAGCTGGAATGAACTGTCCACGTCTCTGGTGAAGACGAGACCGTGGGATCCCGGGTAGACACAGGCTGTCCTGCATCCCATGGAATTCTGGGCAGTCGGACATTCGAAGACTTTTTGTTATTGCGGCTCTTGACTTCTTTTTGTTGTTTTCTGAGCCAATTGGGGCTCAGACAGATGGAGTTTGTTTTATTTTTTTCCTTTTTTTCCATAGTCTGGCTGATGCCCAGAAAAATACACTTAAGTCCAACTTACTGGCTGATTATCGTCTCTGGGCTCATCTCCTTTGGTTATCTGTTTCCTGGCGGCTTCCGTCTCCACCTGAAGAGTCCTTCGGATCTGGGCTTCGTGAGGCCTTTGGTCAGGGTCTGGCTTGAAGGAAGGCGTACAGTCCCAAGTGCCAGTGGGGGCACAATCTGTCCTGGGGTGTAGCATAGGGCACGGTGTGGATCGTTTTCTTTTTTCTTTCATGCATGTGTGTTTGGGGTATGTGTGTGTGTGTTTACATGTGGGTGGTGTACGTGTGTGTGCACATATGGGCGCACAAGTGCCCTTGAGTGGTGTGTGTTTGTGGAGCCCAACGGTGACACGCAGAATCATGCTTCCCCCTAGTGGTTGTGAGCCTGGGTCTGTGATTCCATCCAGAGCGCACCATCAGGGTTGGTCCGGCTGGCCAGCTTGCTCCGGGGGTTCCCAGGTTCTGTCTTCAGGGCAAAATACAGAAGGACCACCACACCCACCCAGCATTTTTACACGGACCTTGGGATTTGAACTCAGGTTCTTCTGGCTGCGATGCAAAGGCTTAACTTCACCCATTTCCCCGGCCCCCAGAGTGTGAATCTTAAGTGTGCACTGAAGAACTTGGACATGGATGTGCAGCGTGCTGCCTCTACGCCACGAGCATGTCCCAGGAGTGTCTTATGCACTGACTTAAGGAGACAAGCAGAGACCGGAGGTCTTTATACACTCTGCATTGATGCCCCACAAGCAGAGTTTGAAATCAAGCAATATTAAGATGAAGTTATCAACACAGTCCAACTTACTGGCTGATTATCGTCTCTGGGCTCATCTCCTTTGGTTATCTGTTTCCTGGCGGCTTCCATCTCCACCTGAAGAGTCCTTCGGATCTGGGCTTCGTGAGGCCTTTGGTCAGGGTCTGGCTTGAAGGAAGGCGTACAGTCCCAAGTGCCAGTGGGCGGCACAACGCGCTTTTATTTGTGCTCCCCTGAGGCTGAGTCCTTGTCAGTGTCACATCTGAGCACCTCAGTTGCCCTAATTACCATGTTTTGGTGATGTCATATGTTAATGAGGCAACACTAAGGTGATTATCTTGTCTCGAGTAAATGCCAAATGTTACAACTCAAGGCGCGTTTACATTGCTCCACTGTGAGGTCAAGACAGAGGCCTCTTCAAAAACTGTAAGTCAGCACATTCCTCCTGGTCACCTCTACCCAGCACGGGCGCCTGCATGTGTCAGTCAGGAAGACCGGTGAGAATTAGCAGCATGCGCACACACAGTGATGGAGGACAGATGGGCAGGTAGATAGATGATAGATAAATAGGTAGGTAGATACATGACAGGTAGCTAGATGGTGAGTAGATAGATGATAGGTTGATAGATGATAGATAGATAAAAATGATAGATAGATGTCCACCGTGTGCGTCTTGGTTGTGTCGCGCCCTGGGGGAGGCCGGGATTCCTCTGGAAGTCCAGAGCTTTCCTGAGTCGGACGACCCGATGTGAGGGGCGGCGATGGGGACAGGAGACAGCAGGAGCTTCTGCCTGCTCTCTGGTTCACTGCTCCCGGCGGGGGAGGCTCCTCCCATTCACAAGACGGAGGCACGTTCCCCTCCTCCCCCGCCACCGTGCTCAGCACCCCAGCAGAGCCCCGCCAGGTGCCTGACTCTCCTGCAGGCAGCCGGGAGAGGTCTCCATGGCAACGAGGCCTCCCGCCACCCTCGGCCAGGGCCATCTTGCCGCAGAAGCCCCTCCCGGCCCACCTCTGGGACACTCTGAGCCCCCGTCCACCGCTCAGAACTTGGGGGCAGGCTCAGACCCCTGTGGAGCCCCCGCCCTCGGGATCCGTGGGAGGCATTTTAAAACGGGAAGGATTCTTCAAAAGCGCCCGTGTGGTTAGTTAAGCTCCTGAAACAATTGCCGTCAAGCAATCACTTCTGGGAGACGCTGGGAGCTGTTCAGAGCCCGGCTCCTCGTTTTCATAACTGCAAGTCTCTTTGTGCCTGAAGCCTGGCGGGGGCGGGAGGGGGATCCTGCTCCAAACAGGTGCTCCTGGGACACAGGGCATCGCCCCCTCCCCGGGGAGGCATGAGCGATGCCCCACGTGCCCCCCAGCAGACTTCCAGCCGAGCAGGAGAGCGCGAGCCAGCTGAGCGGAGCCAAGGTGGCCGCTCCTCGCCGGGAGGGTGGCAAGACCGCTGCCGTCTGGTCCCCCGGCTGCTGGCATCGCTAGTCCTCCCTGCGGTGGGCAGAGAGCTGAGTGCTCCTGCGGTCCTCCCCTCCCTCCTCCCTCTGAGTCCCACTCACCTGCCCAGCTGTCCCTCCTCCTCTGGCTCCCCGAAGCACCCGCTCGGGGTTCACACTCCAGGGGACAGCGATGGGTCCCGGCAGCTCTGAGCCGAGGTGGCGTGACGGGGTAGGGGTGACTAGTGCTCTCTGGGGAACCGGTACATCTGCCCAACACCCCCAACCCCCACCCAGTGCCCTGACCCCCACCCAGGTCCACATCTGTCCCCCACCCGATGTGTCACGCAGCCCCTCCAGAGGGCCTCTCCCTCCCTGGCCTGACTTCCAATCCATCCCCCCCCCAGGAGTTCCTCTCAGTTCCTTTCCCGCGAGTCTGTCCAAGCAAGCTGAGGACGCCAATTTACCGAAGCAGCTAAGAAGGACAGTGGCTCGTGCTTGTGCTCTTCCCAGCTCCCCCATCTCGCCCTCCTGCCCACCCATCATGAGGTGGGTCTTCCCGTTGATCATGCAGGCTGCTGCAGCCTTGCTTGGGGCGTGCCACACGTACCGGTTCTTTACAGATGTGCCCAGAGCGCAGCCTGCAGCTGTCAAGTTGACCCCTGTATCTCACCAGCACAGCGAGCTACGCGAGAGAGGATGCGTTTGCTCTGCTCACGACTGCAGATGATACGGGCCATCATGAAGGGCAAGCAGCCCTTTACCCACTGAGCATCTCCGCAGCCGCAGCACATCATCTGAAGCCATCCAAACATTCCACCCCATCCTCAAAGGCTTGCGGCCACCTCATGATGCAAATGTTTCTCGTCCATCTGCAAGAGTCCTCAGTGTTCGCAAAGTTCAAACGCTTGCGTGAGACTCAAGGTGATAGATAGATAGATAGATAGATAGATAGATAGATAGATGATAGATACATAGATAAATTGGTTGATATATAGATAGATAGATGATAGATACATAGATCGATGATAGCTAGATTGATAGATAAATACATAGATGATAGATAAATGATAGATAGATAAATTGATTGATATATAGATAGATGATAGATACATAGATCGATGATAGCTAGATTGATAGATAAATACATAGATGATAGATAGATAATACATATATAGATAGATGATTGATTGATTGATACATAGATAGATGATCGATACATAGATGATAGATAGATAGATTGATATACAGATAGATAGATGATAGATACATAGATAGATGATAGATAGCTAGATTGATAGATACATAGATGATAGATAGATAGATAGATAGATGATAGATAGATAGATAGATAGATAGATAGATAGATAGAATAGGTAGATAGAAGATAGATAGATAGATAGATAGATAGATAGATAGAATAGGTAGATAGAAGATAGATAGATAGATAGATAGATAGATAGATAGATAGATAGAATAGGTAGATAGAAGATAGATAGATCTAGATAGATAGATAGATAGATAGATAGATAGATAGATAGATAGATAGATAGAATAGATAGAGATAGATAGATAGAGATAGATAGATAGATAGATAGATAGATCTAGATAGAATAGGTAGATAGAATAGGTAGATGAAGATAGATAGATAGATAGCTAGATAGATAGATAGATATAGATAGATAGCTAGATAGATAGTAGATAAGGTAGATAGAAGATAGATAGATAGATAGATAGATAGATAGAATAGGTAGATAGAAGATAGATAGATAGATAGATAGATAGATAGATAGATAGATAGATAGATAGATAGATAGATAGATAGAATAGGTAGATAGAAGATAGATAGATAGATAGATAGATAGATAGATAGATAGATAGATAGATAGATAGATAGATGATAGATAGATAGAATAGGTAGATAGAAGATAGATAGCTTGTAGCCTTCCAGCACTTAATCATCATCAAGCAGATCAAACATGGATAGTCAGGGGCAGAGCAAGAAAACATCAGACCAAAGCAAGACTGAAACCAGCAGAGCACATGGAGATCTGCAGCCCTGCTCAGGCATCCTGCAGCCCTGCTCAGGCATCCTGCAGCCCTGCTCAGGCATCCTGCAGCCCTGCCCAGGCATCCTGCAGCCCTGCTCAGGCATCCTGCAGCCCTGCCCAGGCATCCTGTACAGCCCTGCCCAGGCATCCTGCAGCCCTGCCCAGGCATCCTGCAGCCCTGCCCAGGCATCCTGCAGCCCTGCTCAGGCATCCTGTTCAGTCCTGCCCAGGCATCCTGCAGCCCTGCTCAGGCATCCTGTTCAGTCCTGCCCAGGCATCCTGCAGCCCTGCTCAGGCATCCTGTTCAGTCCTGCCCAGGCATCCTGCAGCCCTGCTCAGGCATCCTGCAGCCCTGCTCAAGCATCCTGCAGCCCTGCCCAGGCATCCTGCAGCCCTGCTCAGGCATCCTGCAGCCCTGCTCAGGTATCCTGCACAGCCCTGCTCAGGCATCCTGCAGCCCTGCTCAGGCATCCTGCACAGCCCTGCTCAGGCATCCTGCAGCCCTGCTCAGGCATCCTGTTCAGTCCTGCTCAGGCATCCTGTTCAGTCCTGCTCAGGCATCCTGCAGCCCTGCTCAGGCATCCTGCAGTCCTGCCAAGGCATCCAGGCTTTGGGGGTGTCTGAGCTGCTGTCGCATTGGTCACCTGCACCTCCAGTTCTGCCACCTGCAGTGTGTTGGGTCAGCTCTACTTGGGTCCAAAGCTTTCCTCATCCAGGTCTCTGCCTGGCACCTCCAGCATCTCTCGTCTCCATAACAACCTTCACTTTCAAGGCTTCACACAATAGCCTCTCGGGACCTCCTTGCGGGGCTGTGGGTGCGATCTTCCAGGCCCCCGCGACTCTGGCATGTCGAGCGCCTAAGAAGCAGCAGCACACACTCGGCTGGTGCAACCAGGTTCCACTGCCGGCCCAAGATGTCATCCAGCCCCTTCTGCCACAGCGGCAGTGAGTGCCGTGAACTTCCATGGCTGAGCCCGGGAGAATGTTCCCGCTCTCTCCTTTGCAGTGAATTTGCATTTTTGTAAGCTGGAGTCTTGGGTGGGTGCAGCCTCACCCTGAGCTGCCTTTCCTATCGCCCTTCGGAAAGTGCAGCCTCTCTAACAGTCGCAGGCGCTTTGCCTACACCCCTGTCCCAGCGTCCTTCCTGCCCCTATGAGAAAACGCCCAATGAAAGCGACTTTGTTTCCACTGGCATGCAAGCCCAGTCCAGCATGTGGGGAAACCAGGGCAGCAGGACTTGAAGCAGCCGGTCACGTCGCATGCACCCAGTCAGGAAGCAGAGAGCAGCGTGCCACCTCACGGGTCACGGAGACTTGATAGTGGGCAGTGTATCCCTGTCAGGTGAGATGAGCGTGGAGCACGGCCACTTTCTTTGCATTCCCTGGCCTGGGGCTGCAGCCAGAGATGGTGCCCCACCTGCCTAACGGGCTCCCTTCAAATCTCTGGGGGACCTCAGCGCACCTGCCCATTTGCCTCTGTGGATGCTGGGGATGTCTCAATACTCAAACATCACTGTCGCAGAGAGAGGAGGAGGAAGAGAGGGAGAGAAGGACAGAGAGATGGAGAGAGGGAGAGAAGAAGAGGAAGGAAAATATGGGGAGAAAGAAGAGAGGGAGAGAAGGAGAGAGAGATGGGGGAGAAGAAGGGAGAGATGAAAAGAGGGAGAGACAGGGCTGGAGAGGTGGCTCAGGGGTTAAGCCTCTGCCTTGCAGGCGGAAGGTCCTGAGTTCGGATCCTAGACCCCACGTATAGAGAGGCCAGGCGGAAGCGGGGGCGGCCTGCGCTTCTAGTCCTGGTAGGGCGGAGCCTGTGAATCCCGGGGCAGAGTAAACAAGGAGGAGGTGGAGGCGCCATGGTGGTTCCCGAATTTGCCCGTGGTTCTACACACACACACATACACGCACAATTGAATAAATAAATTTAAAAAATGAAAAAAAAACAAGAGTAAATTAAAAAAAAAAAAGAAAAGAGGGAGAGACAAAGAGAAAGAGGGAACGACAGGAAGGGAAGGAGGGAGAAAAGGAAGGAGGGAGGGAGGGGTGTAAACTGACCTCTTCTTCCCACAGCATTCTGGGACTTTCTACGGTGCGTGACTTTGACCCTCGCGCACTGACATCCTGCCACCGCCACCGATCAGCTGTGACTCATCTTCTCAGACTCAGTCTACCGCCTTGGAAAGCAGGCGCCAACTCCTACAGACGAGCTTCCACAGCTGAGCCGCAAGCTCGTGTGTGCGCAGCTGGGCCGAGGTAGTCCCGGTGCTCTCCCTCCTCAGACTTTGCTCTGCCCTCGGGGCCCCGGGCAGCTGCAGGCATCTTCTGTGCTGGGGCCGTGCTGGCCATGGGACGAACACTAACAGAAGCGTCGCTTGCCATCATCAGACACAAAGGACGGGTCGATCCAGTGTCAGGCCACAGCAAATGCGCTCAGCTGGAACCCGGACCAATCCTGCTGAAAGCTTGGCGACAGCCTACAGGAGATCCACACCTGTGTGTGTGTGTGTGTGTGTGTGTGTGTGTGTGTGTGTGTGTGTGTGTGTGAAGAGCAGGGTGTGTGTGTGCACACGCGTGCACTGAACAGGGCCAGCATGTGCGCTGAGCGAGGCCCAGCACTCTATCCTCGAAGCCCCTACAGGGCAGGCACAGGAAGGAGGGGCCCCCCAAGGCACAGCAGAGACAGCAAAGGCACTGGCTCTGCAGCGCGCTCCTCATCCCAAAGTCCGAAGAGCTTCGGACAAGCCAGCTGCCTGGCCCGCCTTGCTGCCTGCCGCGCGAGAGCAAGGCCCCACAGGACTGTCTGCAGCTGCGACAGGGCTCTGGGGTGTGCCCCCTCTGCCCACTCACCCCAGTCCATGACACCTGCTCATAGCACAGAACCATCGGAGGTGGCTGAACTGGAGGAAGGAGAGCAGGGGACAGGTCCGTCCTGTGATGTCCAGAGCAGACTGGCCAGGGAAAAGCAGCCCCTTGTCTCCAGAGTGACCGTGCCAGCCACGGGTCCTTGGTTTGCAGCCAACTCCACTATAGCGTATGCATAGGTGCATCTCATGTGCATGTGCGAGCATTGTGTGTGCATGTGTGAGTCCACTCCTCATATGTAAACATAGGCGCTCTATGTTGCGTGTGTGTTGCTTGCGTACATTCGCGTGTGCATGGTGTGTATGCTGCATTGTGACCATGCATTGCGCGCTGTGCATATGAACATATATGGCTTGTACGTGTTCCGTTGCAAGCGTGCATCAAGTGTGAGTGCGTGCTGCCGTCTGTGCACACACTGCTGAAACAGGAACCGTGAAGCCGGGTCAGAGAGACGGGTCTGAGCAGAGGGAACCGGCTGCTCGCTTCCCTGTCAGGTTGGCGTGACCCAAGCTGTCAGGAGGATCGCTGGATCCCGACTGTTATTTGTCTAATTGACAGCTGTTATCGCAGGTCAAAGCCACCACTCCGTGCCAACCTGGAACCTTCAGCAGCGGCTCGCTCGGAGCTCTGCCAGACAGGCAGGAGCTGAGAGTCCCGGGGAGGAGCTGGGAGGAGCAGGGAGCCCCAGGGAGGAGCTGGGAGGAACAGGCAGGAGCTGGGAGGAACCCTGAGGAGCTGGGATGGAGCTGGGCCCTGCTGAGCACTCGTGTGCTTCCCAGAGCCGTAGGCATCAGCGGAGCAGAGCCTGGCTCTGGAAGAGCCCACCTGGCAGGTGAATGCCAGGATGACCGGGTCAAGAGACAGAGCAGAAATCAACCTGGACAAGATGCCCTCGCCTGATGGATCCTCGACGGCTCTGCTCCTCCCCATTCTGCCAGTGCTCATTGGCGAGCCATGATCACGCGGTCTGACACTGAGCAACATGCAGGTGTGGCCTGAGATCCAGTGTGCAGGCGGCCCCGTAGGGGCCCCGGTGCAGCCCCCGAACCCGTGTGCAGCCGAGACCCCATGTGCATGCCAGGGACCCGTGTGGCCTGAGTCCGTGCAGGCCGAGACCCCGTCTGCAGGCCTGAGACCCTCCGTGCAGGCCCGAGACCGTAGTGCAGCCTTGGAGACCCCCGTGCCGGCCGAACCCGTGTGCAGGCCTGAGACCCTCCGTGCAGGCCCGAGACCCCGTGTGCAGGCCTGCTGCATTCCAGGCGTCCGTCCGAGGGCTGGCAGGTAGCCTGCGGTCACCCGGGAGAGGTCTGTGCCCGTGAGGCTAGGCAGTGGACTTAGAGTCTCATTCCAGCCGTAACTTCATGTTCTGCCAGCCAGACGGATGTTGCTGGAACAGAGCCTCCACCTCTGTGCACATCCCCCACCTGTCCCTCCTGCTCTTGCAATGGCTCCTCCAAGTAGCCCCTCGTGCACAACCCTGGCCTCAGGCTCTGCTTCTGGAGCGTCTGTGTAAAGCAAGGGCAGGGCCAGGTCTGTGGGGAACGACATAGCTGCACAGCAGGGTGCCCGCCAGGAACCCCCACACCTCTCGGGACGAGGCCACTGGCCAGGCACTGGATCAGCCGCTGAGTGTCATTTCCAGCACCCCGAGTGCCGCTGGCAGAAGCGCTGTCTCCCAGCCGCACAGCCCACGGGCTCTGTACTGCCCATACTGGTTGCTAGTCACAGCCCCGACTAGATTGGCGGGGGGCAGGGGGTGCCAATCCTGCCAAGCAAGGGAACCTCAGGGGCAGCACCGCTGCACGTGAGCTTCTTGCAAGCCTGCTCCTGTGCAGGTCAGACACATGCTGCCATTTGCTTCTGATTTGCTTGTGGCGGGCCAAGACTGCCCCGGGCCCTTCCTTAGCTCTTCGGCTTTGCGGTTAGTTGGCTTCCCTCTCTCCGAGACAGGAACTATGTTCTATTTCTTTTTAGACAAGGGCAGTGACTGGAAAGTGTGGAGTTCAAGCTTAGGTCAAAACCACCAAAATAACGTAGAGTGAACCTATGGATGGAACGTGCACAGCACCAGGTAGCGCACTGCCTTCCTCAATTCATACACGAAAAGCTCCGTCTAGCGGCTGCTACCATCCTGATGTTTCTCGTGCACACCCCACCCAGATTTGCTCTATCACCATGTAGATCTTGTGGCATCATCAGAGACGATGCACACCAGAGCGGGTGCCTATCACAGAGATGTGCATTCTACACAGCAGACTCATGGCCACACCCTCCAGAGACCCTCGAACTGAGCACCACAACGGAGACCGTTGTCAACAGACGCTCACAGAGACAGTGGCCCACATATGACTATGTGCCTCATCGACACCCACCCCTTGCTTCGACACCCACAAGGGCCGACTGCCACAAAGAGCCTTGCGGCGCGAC